>PVLD010029646.1:0-17795 GCA_004027595.1 Dinomys branickii
CCATCATGGCTAGCAAGCAAGGCAGTGGGTGGACAGGGGACACGGAACTGGGGCCCAGATTCTCAGACCCTATTCTGACTGTTTGCACTGCAAGCTGACATCAGCCCTCCCAGATACCCCTCCTGCTCCAGAGGACCTCATGTCATGCTGGCTGTGTGCCATCCATCCGGCTAATGGAGATGCTGCTTGGTGACTTCAACACCACAGGTTGGCCTAACTCTCTGCTTCCTCAAATAAAGCAGACAATAAACCCACCAGGCTCAGTGCTTTGAAACTGCATTAAGTGCCAATGTTAAAGTAATTACAGTTTCTCAGATTCCTAGATTTTGAGTCATCTTCCAGTGGGAGATGGAGGATGAAAAACACATCCCTGTGGGCGGCAAAGCTGGGAATGGTATCTGATTTAGGAAAGAAGTCCCTCCTGATTCCCTGATTCCTATACTTTTGGAGCCCTAACACCAAGGGCAGGGAATGAGGCTGTGTCCGTACCTGCAAAGGCACCTTCTTAGAGCAGGTGTCTGAAAAATCATACTCCAAATGGACTATACTCTGATTTACTTGTTGCCAAGTGAAAATATTAAACAAAAAGGAAAGAAGCATTTGAGGGGAAACATATCTCAATATGGGCTCCAAAATCACTTGTCTCAGAGACAAACAAGTAGCAGGCGAACATAGTCAATTATCTGGTGGTGTCTGGGGTGGGAGGGTGCTAAAAATATTCCAGAACCCCAAACTGCCAAAACACTTTGCAGTTTCATTTTCAGCCCCTCTGCTTTTCCAGGAGCGGTTGGTCTGTGTTTGTCTGATTCATTCTCACAACTCTGAATGTTGACATAAAGTCTGCTGTGAGATTCTGAGACTTATTTTTCTTTTTAGAAACCCAAGAGGCTACATTCTTCCCCCACACTTAAGCAAAGTGTCAACTCTTTCTCTTTCAGAGTCTGAAACCCTTTTCCAGGTATCTCAGGTAATTTAAGGTTAGAAGTTCACACAGTCCCTTGTCCTTCCGTGTTCTGATATTTCTGGTTTAAAAACATATCCATCTTACAAATTGCTCTGCAAGCAAAGAGTTAGGGATGAAGTTTAATGCCTGGCTTTTGATTGAGCTGAAGAGAGCTGGAGTCTCAAGCCTGTAGCACAGAGAAACAGATTTCCAACCACTGCTTTAAGCGTACACTCGAGAGTTGAACTCTCCCTCTTGAACTGCTTTGTTACTAGGCAGTCCCACCACCAGTATTCCAGATAACACACAAAATGAGCTAGGTTTGTATTGCTTTGCAACTTCAAATGGAAACCATACTAGAGGTCTCCATAATTACCCAACCCAAATGGACATATTGAATTTCACATGGCCTTACAAATGGATGACTTTTCTGAGTTAGATTTGGACTCTACAAGGCAGGACCTAATACCATCATGAAGAAAACTGGAGGGCGTACACTGGGGTCAGAAATCCATGCTCTGGAAATCACTGCAGAGATTAAATTCAAGTCTGTCTTTGTTCCTGCTCTAAATCATGCTGCTAACTCTGGAGCAAAATGCGTTTCCTACCAGCCAGTATGCACTACCTGTGTTTGGATTTCTTGCCTTGTGACTTTGGAGATGAACTAGGGGCCTTTCAGAGATCATCCTCCTCAACTCTCAGTTCCCACCTTGACATCCACCTAGAGGTCGGGGCACGTGCTGTGCTTTACATCTCGATGCCCCTCCGAAGCTCTGTGGGATAGCAGTGAGGGCCTTGGGAGGTGTGGGAGCACTGCAGCTGGCTTGCTGTTAGAAGGCGGGGCTCGTTGGAAGAAAAGAACTGCTCTGGGCATGATGCAGAAGCTTTCATCTCCTTCCCAGGTCCTCCCTTGATTGTGGTCCTGGACACCATGATATGAGCATCCCTTCCTTTGCTGTTCCCCTCGGCCAGGCCATCATGTCTTGGACCCAGCCAACCGCAGATTGTAACTCTGAGCCAAAATAAACTTGTCCTCCTTTAAATTGTGGATACCAGCTATGATGCCTTAGCAATAAAGCAAGTGACTAAGACAGTAAGGACCTTTGACTTATTCTTGAGCGCTACAAACTTCATAGACTCTACCTCTCCATGCCCACCTACCTCTGAGAACCATGTGAGAAACAGGGCCAGCAGCTCCGGCACCTAGCCAAGCCCACCTTGGGTAGGCAGAGAGGCACCTGTGGCTAGAGAGGAAGGACCTCTTTCCTGTGCTCTTCCATTCATGTATAGCGATAATCAGAAACCCAGGTAGATAAGATGCCTACCTATCCATGGGAAGTGTGGGAGCAGAGGAGTCAGATCTGCTAATAACTTGATCCAAGTTAGTGAGGGCTGTTGGAAAACAGGACCCAGGGAAAGCAGACATGTGCCAAATGGTCCATCTGCCAAAGCCTGGAATCCAAGTGGTACAGACCTGATGTCAGGAGCACAGATGTAGCTGCCAACTGCAGTTTCTGCTGAACTTCTTCAAAACTTTTGCTGTGCAGCTGACACTTATTTGAAGTTTTCTCCCTGCTTACACCCAGTGAGATAACATCACATTTTTCTGACTTCCTTAGGCAGGAAGCATAACAATAAACGTAAGCTGTGCTGGTCGGACTTCACTAGCTTGCTCCATGCCCGACCCCTGTGGACACAAACGTCTCTCGAGCGCCAGGTGCCGTCTGGCCGCTTTCTCAGCCGCTGCTCACAGCTGTGGACATCACACATGCAGGAGACCCAGAGAAGTTCCTGACCTTGCCCGGTGCTGGCTTCACTCAGAGAAACTGTGTCTCCTCTTTCATTATAGTCAGCAGAGATTCAATATGGGAGGCTCCCAACCCTTAAATAACTACAGAGAGACCCGCACCTACCTGGATCACGATTTGGAATACTTATGGGCATTTCTTCCCTTTCCATTTGACCATGTCTATTGAGTCACATTTAATATCTAAGGAGATATATGTAACCCAGTTATAATTCTGAACAAGCCATGGCCCTAACTGCAGAGTCAGAGTCAAAGAAATCCAACCTCTCCATTTGTTTAGAGAATTTTAATATACATAGTCTCTTTCAATAAAACTGTTGAAGGGTGAGTTCCCAGCCCTCAGGAAGAACTTGGAGAAGTTGTCATCCCTACCCCTCAGATTCTCAGCTGCTTGTACACCCTGACAGGTCTGTATTCCCCCTCTTTAGGCTCTCCATCAAGCCTTTGGCTTCCTTCCTTCTCCTCTGTCCTTTCTGTCCCTATTTCTCCTTTCCCTCAGGAGAAAGTCTTTGTTCTCTCATAGCAGTTCTACCCACCTTTGCTTCTCTTTTCTGTCTCTTATCACTCACTGCCAGAATTCATCACAGAACTCCAAGAACTGGGCCTCAGAGATGTCTGTAGTTCATCTCAGTGTAGAATTCCCCCTCTAGGATGATGGATGGGAAGTAGCCCAACATGCTGGATGCGCCCCCTGAATGTCTGAGGGAGTGGAAGACAGGACCCAGTGTAGAAAGAAAGGGTTCACATTTCCTTCTTACACCTACAGAGCTTGTGATGCTCATGGGATATTTTTCTGTCTCCAATAGGCAAAGAAAGGTCCAGGTTGAATTTAAAAGGACTTGTACTGTTGTAGCTCAGACTCTGGGTTTTAAATCAGTTAAACAGAGGCACTGGAGGCTTAGGGAAACCCAAATATAAATATATTTTTCTGGATGTGTGAAACCAGATTGGAGAACCTCAGACTTGTGATCAAAAGCAGGCTTTTTGCAGCTTTCTGTCCCTTTCAGTCCTTGGAGCTCAAATGAGGATGGAGCCTAAACAGCCAGCTTGGAGGAGCCTGGACTGCCACACAACTCACTGAGCCCCAGTAAACAGGACCAGGAGCCCCAGAGGAGGGTAGACTACCGAAGAGCAAGGGTAGGGTAAGGGGACCTTGGTGCCCAGAAGGCTGGACGTGGACAAGACACTGCCGCTCCTTGCCCTGGCCTTTCATCCTCAGTCAGGTAAGCCATCTTACTCTCGTGACCCAGTGCAGAAAGAAAGGGTTCACATTTCCTTCTTACACCTACAGAGCTTTTAGGAAGCACAGTGCTTGCTAAGCTGGGTCATAAATAGGGAAATAAGAAATAATCTTCTCTAATTAATTAGTCACTGCTTGTGCCCTCAAAGGCTCCTTCTAGACATTGATCTTTCCATAAATTGCATTGTTCAATTTTCTTGCATATTTTTTCACATAAAAATTGTAGAAAAAGAAAGACTAGGAAAACATTAGGAAAAGGGGTGCTAACTGGGACTCAGTCACCAACAGCCCAGTTCTCATGCTAAGCTTTGCCCCCAGGACACTGTTTCTCACACACCCGAGTAGCCCCATCTTCCCTGTCCCCAACCCCAAGAGCCAGCTGGGTTCAGGGCCCCACTCTCTCACCTGTAAGGGGAGGAGGACACTTCCTTCGTCATAGTTTTATTTTAAAAACAAAATTAGCTATGATCTGATTGTCTACAGCAGTAGAGGGGCTGACCAGAGTAGAGGAGCAGGAAGACCACTACCCAACAACCTGAGAGGCTTCCAGCCATCAAACAACCTTTCCCTTTCTCCCCCTATACAATGGAGATTATTAACAGTACAAGACCCACAATGTCATTTGGGGAAATAAATGAGTTGAGGTATGTAAAAGACTTAGAACAGTATCTGGCATGTAGGAGTATGAACTGTTGGTTTGCCAGCATTATTATGGTTTAGTAAATTCAAGTACAGAAGTAAATAGAATATTTAAATGTGGTCACAATCATTTTATGAACATTTCTAACAACCTAGAAATGCTCACGCTTAATTGTTAAATTTAAAAGTTGGAATTAAAATGTTTACATGCCATTCCAAACCATGTTTCAAAATTGTAGCAAATATATAGAACTGTAACAAAAGCCTAATTGGTTATCTTTGGTAGTCGGATTACGAAAGATCTTAATTATTCCTTACGCTTCTGTGCATGAATGCTCTGTTAATAGTCTGCTTTCATTTTAAAATTTAAAAATGTTTATTTTAATGTTTTAAATATTTCTGGTGTCAGAGTAGATGTTCCAGGCAAAGCATCTGCAAGAAAATTCTGCCTTTGCGATCTGGATATAACTCACATTCACACAGTAAACTCTACTTTTGGTGGAAGAAAAGCATTCCTTTGTCAGCCATAAATTACTCTACTCTTCCCCCACCCCTCAAAACCTACAAACACCCTCCTGTGGGTGTCTCTCCTGGGCTGCATTCCTCAGCTCCCAGGCAGGTATCTGGTTCTGCTCTTCCTGGGAGGGGTGGCCCATCCAGAGGAAAGTTGCTGCTCCCAGCCCAAAGCTTGAGAGCCCCCACCCACCCAATCACTCTTCATCCTGTTTACCCAGGAATTTAGTATTTGATGACAGAATGTGCTAAAGGCCAAGAATGACAGCTCAGCCCTCTCTTCTCTGCTGGCTGCATTCCCCCCTCAAGGGAGAAGATGGTTTGGAATAACAAGACCTGAATAACTCCAGCCACAGGTTTAAGGCTTAGCCTTCAGATCTTCGACTTTCCGTAACCTTCCTCCCATTTTGACTCTTGTCTTTGAAGTTTATTGCCAGTTTCAGGGAATTGAAATTTTTCACATATTTATGAATTTAGATTTCAGTAAGCCAAAAGAGCTTGTCTGCTGACAGTATCACACGGCTTAATCTTCCAATTTCAGCATCCACCCACAAAGAGTGACAACTGGGACAGGCATAGTCTTTACAGATCTGTGCTGACACCATCATGAACTTACACCCTGTACCAAGAGGGACTCAACCCCAGGTCACTCACACACAACCTCACCCTTCCTCTCTGGCTTGCCAAATTTTCCCTTGTTTATTGCCTTTGTGCTGATCAAAGTCACAGAGCATTAGAATTGGGAGAGACTAGCCCTCCCCAACTAGTCCTACCTATCACACAATGGGTTAGAAATGGTACTAGCACTGGAAAGAGCAACAAACAGGCAGCACTCGTTGTATCCAGGCACTGTTCTCACATTTGAAATACTAAGACGTGTTTAATCTGCATGACAATCCTATAAGGTACATACAGTTTCTCACCATTTTACGAATGAGGAAACTGAGGCAAGGAGAAGTTGAGTAACTTTCCCAAGTTTACAAGGAGCTAAAATTCAAGTCAACTCACATACGGTCAAGATCTCATCCCTGATTCACCACTCAGTATTTTCCCTAAAATACCAGCTACTGCTGGGAACTCAACAACTCAGCAGCAATCAACACTCTAGAACCTTCTTCTTGAGCCTGCCAAGCCAGACACCATTTAAAAAAATAATCACAGAAGTGCCAAAGACAGTCCATTTCACTTTAACTCAAAAACATTTTCTGACTCCCTCTTGTGTGCCAGGCGTGGTGGGGAATTGGAAATGAATAAAACCCAGGCACTATTTTCATGCAATTTAAATAATCAGACTACAGAAGAATGAATTAAGTGTTCAATATTAATACAAGTGTTAGAAAAGGTCCTTTCAACTTTGGCTTTTTTAAGACCTGAGCATAATACAAACATCAAACTACAATGATACGATGACACCAGTCCTCCCACCAACACCAGCCCTGAAGGCGAAGGAGGTCAGTAGGGGCTGTGAAAGGGCCCAGGGGAGGGGGAGGAATGCACTGTGGCTGGTGATCTCATCCAAGTTACAAGTATGCTGGGAGGGAGCTTATGTTAACCCTGCTCCAAGGAGAAGGCAGAGTTATTTCTTCTACTATCATCTACTGTCATTTTCTTCTACTATCACAAAACAAGTGTGCTGCAGATGTAGAACTCAAAACCCTGCCTGGCCCAAAGCAAAGCACCACCTGGCGCACTGCATGCACGGCCCCCAGCAGCTCTGTTCCTTGTGCTCTTCTCCCAGCAATGCCTGCACTCAGCAGTTGCACTTGGCCTGTGCCCTGCCAGGATTTCAGAGCGGTGTCGCCCCTCCTCCTCTGGGGCTGGCCTGGCTGCTCTACCATTGCACAACAAATACACATTTGATCTACAAGGTTACTTTCTTGCCATTAGAGGATGTGTCTCCCAAGTGACCTCTTCCTTGGTAGTCGGAAAGTATGCTGAAAAGCAAAAGTCATGCCCTCTGAAGATAATTCATACACTGACCAGAAGATGCGATAAAGTAGCTTAGAAACCCAACACAGACCAAAAAAATCCACATTGAAGGCATCTGTGCTTAATAAAGCTAATAAATCAAATGCTGTTAGCGAAACCTCCCTCTGTGTTTCAGCCCTATAATTGGTATACTTGGATTATATGAAAATAAAAGCTTTGAGTCAGCAGAGAGCCCACTGACCTCTGTGATGAGCCCTCAAGTATTTCTAGGGTTTGTCTTCCCCATGATTTGTTTGGAAAAGGTGATCAGAAGCAGAGTCCCTTCCCTAGAAAAATACCAGGCTACATCCTTGTACCCATACATGGGGAGTACACCCCTTCCATGGGGATCTACAAGGCCAGTGCAGAAGCCACAGTGTGCTGCAGGCAACTCAGAAATGAAAAAACCTTCCCCAGTATATTTGTTATGTGTTCTACATGTGTCCCTGTTATGGTTGATACATTGTGTCAACTTGGGGAGTCTAGAGGTTTAACTAAGTAGCTCAGCAGTTGTAAATCTTGAGGTAAAAAGGACACGCCCTTCCCCTTGTGGGACATTGTTTATGTTAATTTGGGAAGTTTAAAAGGTTAACTATGTGATTCAGCAGGAAGCCAGGGTGTTTATTTGTATTCATTCTAAACCTGTGCAAGAGGAAGGCATACAGAGGGTGTGGGTGTAGAGAACCACCCCCCCCACCTCCCCAGAGCTGGCAGACTATAAAAAGAAATTGAGGAAGGACCGGCTTTGAGTTCTTTGGAGGAGCTCCAGTCTTCACCTTCAGCGTGGTTGGCTCCTGGCTTCCGGTGCAGACTCTTCGGCTTCCGCCTGGGACGTCATCATAGATTCATCAGCATTTCATCGCAGACTCAACAGCCCTTGATACGGACTTGCACGGACACTGCGGTGAGCTCCAGGCCCCAGGCCTGGGCTGTTCAATCTCCAGTGTGCAGACACACTTCCACATCTAACCCTGTAGCTGACCATTGTAAGCCAATAGGTAAAGGAGAGAAAGAGGCTGCTTGCCTGCAGTTCCACACATTTGCAGGTTGTTTGCTGCCATGAACGTTTGCTCTCTGCCATGTGCCACTCTGCCTCAGAACCAGCCAAGTATGGACTGAAACCTCCACAAACTGTAAGCTAAATAAACCTTTCCTTTCTTCATTTTGGGCGTTGGGTATTTTGTCTCAGCAATGAGAGAAAAGTAACCAAGAATGTCCCTTTACATGTATTTTCTTATCTGTATTTCCTAACAGCCCTTTAAGATACGCAACATCATCCCCCTATTTCTGTGAGAAAACCTATGTGTCGGTTGAGTGACTGACTAGTCCAGTGGCAGAACTGGTTGACGCCAAAAGCAGTGAAAGAAAAGGCTACAGAAACCTGGAGTACTCGGCCTTAAGAAGATAACAGCAAAGTCCAGCTCCTATAAGCGTTATGTTAGTCAAAAGATTATTCTTTGAAGACTGGACACTTTTGCATCAGGTCAGAAGAGTTACACAAAGTGTGTGGGATTGGGTACAGAAGGAGGAATAACATCTTGGAGGTCTCTTTTACCAAGAAAGAAGTTACAGAAATCTCTTGCCTGAGGAAAACCTAAATCAACAAAAGAATTTGGTGCAGTAATACTGTGCAAAGGATATTTGGTGAGGTCCAGGCCAAGACGCTGGCAATCAAGCAAAGTGACTTTCAGCAGGCAACCGCCTCCCTGACCTTCAGTTTGATTTGTAAACTGGAGATGGTAGCAACGAATTGGAAGTATTTGAGGGAAGCAGTAAATGAAATGATGTAAATAAAACACTTGATAAACCCTAAAGTGCCGTCAGGCATGGGGTTTGTTATTATTCCGACTTTCTGGAACTTGTTATATGTACGGTGCAAGTTGAAGATAGAGGAATGCACTAAATGACTTACCATGGCTTCTTTTTACCCCAGAAGCAGATTATTCAAAGCTTGGGAGTGAAGTCAAGCTGTTTCCAGGGATCATTCACTTTATAGTTTTCAGGAAACCCTCGGCCTAAAATGAAGACATCCTACTCCTCCCCTTCCCCAAGAGGCGCTCCGCCTCTAACAGAGCTTGGGAGCTAAGGAAGAGGTCATGGTCAGCCTTCTCCTGTCAGGAAGGAGGATACACTGAGGTTAGGGAGGGTAGGAATACTGAGGAGCATTTATGATTTCGGACTAGAAGAAGAAATTAGTCTTTTGTCTCATTTAATTTATAAAGAGGAAGGGTTTATTCTGGGTCACAGTTTTGGAGGTGGCAGTCCACCACTGGGTGGAATCACTGCCTTTAGGACTCTAGTGGAAGCAGGCAGCACATCACGATAGGAATGTGTGACAGGACAAAGCTGTTTGCCCAGTGGCCAGGACACAAAGGAAAAGATGAGGAAAGGGCTAGAGTCCCACAGTCCCCTTCAAAGAAGTGCCCCCAGTGACCTACGACTGCCCACTGGGCCCCACTTCTTAAAGGTCCCACTTCCTCCCAGTAGCACCTGGGGAGGGGATGTCTTTAAACATATGGGCCTTTAAAGGACATTTAAGACCCAATCCATAGCAGCTGAGAGGAGGGATTGGCTCAGAAATGTTAAGAGATGTACAAGAGTATGAAAATAGAAATCCATCCAGATACACTTAGCATAATGAATTAGATAACAAAGCAATCTGAGATCTTATCTGTAATTTGTTTCAATCGTGAGAAACTCCAGCTACTTCATAACTAAATCCTTATTCACTCCATTCTTGCTTTGAAAAGCTTTCTCCTTTTTAATAGGATAATAAACTTTGCCCTTTATGAAAGATTTTAAGTATGCTTTAGGAATGATTTTAGGTATGATTTTGATAAACTTTTCCCTACAGGTTACCCAAAATCCTCCATACAACTAGTTAAATTGTCAGAAGTATCTACAGTTATTAAGCAAACTTGTAGATTAAAAGCTAAATTAGCATCAGCCTGGCATAGGAAAGATGTTGTGGATGCAAGTTCTCTTAGACCACACAGAGGCCTCTCCCAAGGGTTTTCTTCACCCACAGACCCTGAGCATGCTGTACAGCCTGCAGAGTCAGAAGTGGCCAACGAAGCCAGCCACCCTCTTGTGCTGGTATAGTCATTCCCAGGGACCCCTCCACAGAGCACAGGGTTCAGTGTGTCGTGCCAAATGCCTACTTTACTCCATTCTTCCTCTCAGACAGCTCCCTGCCAAGATGAGACAGGAAACAGGTATTGTGTCACATCACAAATGCAACCCACACTGACTTGTGGCTCACATCCACAACATCTTTCCTGTGCCAGGTAAAGGTTCATTTAGCCTTTAATCTACAAGCTTCCTTAACAACTGTTGATACTTCTGACAACTTAATTAGTTGTATGGAGGATTTGGGGTGACTTGTAGGGAAAAATTTATCAGAATCATACCTAAAAATCATACCTAAAGCATACTTAAAGTCTTAAGTCAATGAGTCATGGTACATCCACTGGACTGGACTAATCAGTGCCTAGCAGATTAGTAAAGCACATTTTTGCCTGTGTTTGCAGGGTATTTCTAGAGAGATCTGGCAGGCAGGCCAGAAAACTGAGGGGTAAAGACCACCCTGACTGGAGGTGACATCATCCAATAGGCTTGCAGCCTGGATGGAATAAAACAGGAAGAAGGAGGGAGGCAGCTTGCACTTTTAAAAGTTCCATTCTGCCTGAGTGGGTGTATCTTTGTTACTGCCATTTTTTGTGGACATCAAACTCTGGTTTCTTCAGCCTTCCAAGGCAGACTCACACCAACCACCTCCAGGGAGCTTCCAGGCCTTCGGTCCTAGACTGGCACTGTATCCTTCATCCCAATTTTTCTGTGGCTTCCAGCTTCTTGGACTGAGCAGCTGCCAGATCCACTGGTTTTCTATGCCACTGTGGACTCTTCTGTCTGTGATCAAGCAACCCTAGGTAACAAATCTCCTTGCTTTCATGAGACAGAGAGAGAGAGAGAGAGGGAGGGAGGGAAGGAGGGAGGGAGGGAGGGAGAGAGAGAGAGAGAGAGAGAGAGAGAGAGAGAAAGAAAAGAAAGAGGAAAGAAAGAAAAAGAAAGAAGAAAGAAAGAAAGAAAGAAAGAAAGAAAGAAAGAAAGAAAGAAAGAAAGAAAGAAAGAAAGAAAGAAAAGGAAGGAAGGAAGGAAGAATGCTAGATATGAAAAGTTAAAAATTTTAGAGGAGTAAAATCACTCCAATGTAGGAGAGATTAAAGAAGTTCTGAAAAGGCCCAGTGTAAATCCATCGAGCCTAGGATATCTCCTCAATATTTTATTGGTTATGAGTAAATGGATTATTTGCAGAATGTTATTATAAAGCCAATTAACATCTTAGTGTATGAGGGAATTTTCCATTTGTCTCTTGGATGTCTGACCAGTATTAACAACAGGAAATTTCAGTGCCTGCAAAAGCATATTGTTCATTATAGCACTGGATTTTTAACCTTCAACGTAACTGTTAAAATGTAATATTGCAATCCTTTACATTGGGAAATTATTTCTACTTTTAAAAGGATGTTTCTGTTTGGGGGCTGTTTCATCTTCACAGGACTTACTCATAGGGATAACTTCCATACAGAACTTGTTAACCTTCATTTACACATGAAGTAACTGAGGTCCAGAAAAGTTGTCCAAGACCACACACCAGTCCTGAGCAGAGGCAGGCATAGAATTCTGTGCATTCCTGCCTACCCAGGTGGGGAATGAATGAATCACCTGGAGTTATCAGATGTCAGGCTAAGAGCTCATGACAGATACTTCTTTGCCAAAGGTCCACAGATCCTTGGAGGAAAATCCAGTATAAAAGCACAATAAAGCAAGCTCATTAGCACAAGGAAAGTCCCTTGAAAATGACATCTCAATCAAAAGCTCGTCAGAGGCCCCCTAACCAGCAGGGAGGGCTGTAAATCCAGCTCTTCCCAGGGCATGTAGATCATGACCACAGTGCAGCCACGCATCTCTTGCATGAATATCTTGCAGATATTGCATGAATATCTTGCAATATTCTCAGCAGAATAAGGAACTCTCAGCTGTGCACAGGGAATCAGCCTGTACACTGAATGTTTGCTCTAACCCTGCCTTGCTATAACTAGAACAGAGATTTGCCTCCAGCTAGGGGTGCTCCTCTGAGCAGGAAGTTGATTTCATGGAAGCTGAGACAAATAGAGAAATGGTGTTTGTTGAATTCCTCAGTGTGCCAGTCCATTTGTATGTATACCTTGGCATTAATCCTCCAAGCACCTGGGGAATAAGGAGAGCTAAACTCTCCTAACAAGTGAGGAGCCCTACAGAAGTTAACAGCTGTGTTCCGGGTCACAGAGGAAGCAAGTGGCAGGCTGCCAAGAGTGTTTAACCAAAAGCCCCTGCTTTTTGCACCTTTAGTTCTAGGCCAAACAAGTCACTAAAATGAGGGTGAGGAGGAACAAAACACCAAGGCTTACACTGAATTTACCTCTGGCCGTATTTCTTCACAGGAGGACGTGCTGTATACTGTCCGGGGCCCCACACAAAATAGAAATGCAAAGCCAGCCTTGTTTTTGAGAACTAAGGATTTTAAAATAGTAGTACCAGAGCATTAAATTAAAGACCAGGACCGAAGCACCAGGCAGTGCACATCTGCACGGATCTTGTGGCCATGAAGAGAACACTCTGCCGTGGAGTCTAAGAAATGAAGAGAAGTGAAAAGCCAAAACTCTGGGAGTTAGAGACACATCTGGATACAGAGTCCCAAGGGTTAGAAAACATAGTTGTGTGGCCTACAAGAGCCTCACATTAGACCATGGGTCCGCTTGTCACATGTGCAAGCAGGCACATACACACACACACACACACACACACACACACACACACACATCCATACACACACACACACACATAGGCACAAGCACTGCCTGGGGAACTCACAGATCAAGACTGATAAAAATTACACAGCAAGGCCTTGGGGGCAATTGTAATCCTTTTTCTAATCTCGAGAATATTCGAAATAGCATCCCATGACACAGCACATGAGAGAACATCACCCCTATTGCAGCTGTCAGTTGTATCTGCAATCGGGTGAATTATAAAGATTAGCCACGTCCACGCATTACTGCACTTTTTGCATGGTTCTGTGCATGGCCCTTCTTAAGGTGGAATTGCTCTGCTTCCTTTCAGCCTCTGGAGAAGGCTTCAGAAGTTCCGTGCTGCCCCCCAGCGTTCAAGAGGCAGGCAGCCCGGCAGAGCAGGGCAGGCCTGGAGCTCAGGGTGGGCTCTGCTGCTGGAGCCTGCCCAGAGCTGCAGAAAGGGTTACAATGCTCTCCTGAGCCTCAGACAAGCTCACATTAGAATACATCCTGCCTTACCTCAGTGACACTAAAGTGCATCCTCCATTTATACTAAATAAACTTGTGCATAAGCATTGAGTTGCTTTTTAGTTTAACATATTATGTTTTACAGGCATTCAGTTAAACATTTATTAATTTTGGTTTTGAGTTTTCTTTTTGAATTATAAATCCAGTGTTGGGGGAGAAGGGGATAGAAGATCCTTTAGCATTTCCCAAAGTCAGAAACATTTGAAAGCTCCTAGACTGAGAGCTAGGAGCCTGTAAAAGGTAGTTATGAAAGCAGAGGAAAGCCATGGAAAGGGAGGACCCAGGAGAGCTGGACGTGCCAGCCCTGCCAATCAGTACCCCATAAGTGTTAGTGCTTTGGCTGTTTCCACATAAGGTGGCAATTCTGATTTCCTTGATTTATCCAGATTTGCCACAGGCATCTACCTGGAATGCCAGGGCCACTACACCTTAATACCAAGATTGAAGTTTAAAATACCAAAAAACCAAATTCACACTTGGTCCAGTGTGCTGTCTGGTTCAAAGCCCAGGAAAGCATCTACCTTCCCACAGCTATAGGCTGTAGCTGCTACCAGGCTGGCACTGACACCGAGTTTCAGACCCTTCATACCTTGTGTCCCTCCTGGGGGAGAGGGAGATGGAGGGCCAGTGACTTCATTATGTGAGAAAATAAACACTAAAGCCCCTCCTGCTGCTACTGGACACAGATACCACAGGAAAATAGTAGCTCCATGCTCCTCCCACTTGGACTGTGCCGCCATTAACAAAATCACCCAACTTCACAGTGAGGGGGCACAGAAGCAAAGCCAGGGAACACAGAAATAAGTAGCTCTACAGAAATGAAGACAAATTGGACCCAGAAAAGAAATGCTGGATTCATGCTAAAAGAAGCTATGGAGGGCCCTGAATCTATCTGCTCTCAGGTAGAACTGAAGTGGGTCTATTTTGGTCACCTTACTACTGATGGACTGATTTTGCAACCCTGCACCTCTGTGAATCTAAGCTTTTTGTAAATTTGAGAGACAGGGAGTTTCATTTTTCCAGGTAATCTCTCTTTATCCCTCTTCTATTATGTGTTCTTCAAGGTCTTTATCTTTAACCATAGGGTCAAGACTCTTTTTCTCATTAGCTAACCTTTTATGACATTTGACTATAAACCTGTGAGATCCAGCCTGTAAATATGGATGCAGGCATCACACTATCCAGAGCTGGCCAAGCCCTGGTGAATAGAGTCCCACTCCATCCAGAGCCAGTCCTCCTCACAAAGACCTTTCAAATTCTGGCTCAATACTTCCGTCTCAATCAAAAAGGTTGTAACAGTCCTCTAAGTGATAAAGTACAGTCTCCAGAAAGTTCCTCGTTGTGCTGCCCTTTAGCGTTTAAATGGGGCTGATGCTATTTGGGGGTAGACTTGGCATCCTCTCTGCCACAGGACACCAGTGGGAGCCCTGCACATCCACGAGGGAGTCACAGGGATCCCGGAACCCTCCATAAAGAGATTGTGCAAGCAAAAGCAGCTTCATTCCATCTCTCCAAATGCCACCAAGGATTCTACATTTCAGTGACAGAAGTTAGTCTAACAACCCTAGGGAAAACCCCTTCCAGCACTTGTACCAGAACTCAATCCTTCCCTGACATCCTGGATCTATTCTTGTAGAGGTTGGACGATGGTGCATGCATTTGTTTGTTTGTTAGTTTGGGGGTAATTGGTGGTATTATGAACTGAACCTAGGGCCTTCACATTGAGCTTCATCTCCAGGCATACCTGCTCTCTTTTTAAAGTTTTGTGACAGTCTTGTTATGTTGCTATGTTGCCCACATTGGGCTCAATCTTGTGATCCTCTTGCCTCAGCCTTCCAGATTGCTGGTACTACAAGGCATGTGCCACCATGCCTGGATCAATGACAGTCTTAAAATATTTGAAAGTAGGATCCCTACTGAGACAGGTGTGTATTTCCAACACACCAAGTATTAAACCTCTCCTTCCACACCAGGATTATTGTGGCTTTACATATGGATGGTATAAATCCAAATGCTGTCACCTCAGTCGTGGGCTTCTAAAATCTAGAAGAAAAGATGACCCATGTGTGAAAAAAAGGCCACACTTGCTTTAAACTCTATACTATCAGCAGAAGAAGAGGAGGAAGGAAATCAGTTTCTACACCAGATGAAAGGTGTGCTTTAGAGGGTGGAAGGGAGTTCTGGAATGCCACCCACATGCTATGCATCTGAAAGCAAGGGCCTGCCCACTGGCTAGCTACTACACATGGTGCTGGTTTAAGCTGCATTTGTAGGAACAAACAAAGTAAACCCAGATCCCAGGGATTCTGGATAAAAATGTTCTTAGAGCCATTTTCAAGTAGTGATTCCTATGGAGGATACCTCCATCTACTAGCAATTGTACACTTTCTCTGTATCTAACTATGGCCTAAAAGGAAGTGTCCCTAAACTGGAAGCTCCCATTGCTCCTGCACCCAGAATGGCCAAATTTCAGGCAGTGGCTTTATGGGCCATAGTTTGCTGTTGCTGCTGTAACAACTGCCACAAAGTTAGCAGCTTCAGGCAGCGCAGATTTCCTATCTTACAGGTCTGAGGTCAGAGGTCTCACTGTGCTAAAATCAAAGTGTCAGAGGCCTGTGTTCCTTTTAAAGGCTCTGGAGGAGAATTCATTCCCTTGCTTTTCAAGCTTCTGGAAGCTACCTGCATTCCTAGGCTGCTGCCTCTTCCTCCCTCTTCAAACTCCCCAAGACTGAGCCTCCAGACTCCCGTGCGCAAGGACGATAGTGATTGCCCTGGGCCCACCAAGTGATTCGCAATAACCTCCTCACCTCGGGCTCTAAGAGAGGCACTTTTGCAAGGCCCTTCCTGCCATCTAATTTCACAGAGGCACAGGTTTTGGGAACTAGGATTCAGGTGTTTTGCAGAGGGGCCATTACTTTAACTACATACCCTACGTGGTGTTTCTTGTTTTTTTTTTAAATTAGCCAACACCAAAAAAGATGAGATTAGGAAATGCAGAATACAGCCACTTTCGAAACATCTAATGTTCTGTAAGAAACAAATCTTACAAAATACTCTGTAATGTGCTTTTCTCACTTGGCAACATAATATGATCATCCGCCCACATCAACAAATATAGGTCTATCCATCAGCATTGTGATGACTCCCAGTGTTCCGTGATGATGATAACCCTTGAAAACGTAGGTTGTTTCTATACACACAACTAATGTTATCGACAGCCTTCTTCGTGCATATTTGTCTGTGTGTTGGATATTTTCTGAAAATGAATTCCTAGAAATGTAATTGCTGAGCTGCTTTTAAGCGTTTAAATAAGTATGGGCAGAGGACCCCACAGGAGGCCATGGCAATTCACAGTCTCCCCTACAGAACTGCACATGGTTTCCAAGATGCCAGATATGCAGTCTCTTCCCAAACTGAGAGACTGAATTAAAGCCCCATCACCATTTTCGCTCACAGTTCTTTGATAACCAATAAAGTTGAACATTTTCCATTTATTGATTTCTATTCAAACTTCTTCTGTTGCTTATTACCTTATGTCCTGTCTATATTAAAGTGCTTATATTTGCTTAACAAACTGTGAAAAGTGTGTGTCAACCTTGTATTTGACAATATTTGCAAAGAATTTTCTCAGTTTGAAAGTTTAAATGTTTTTTAACTTCTTTTACTGGGCTTTTATTGTACAAAGGTTTCACTGTGTATGGAATTATTAATTAATTAATTAACTCAATTGATCAGGCTTTTTGTTGTTCCTTTTGCAGGACTGAAGATTGAAACAAAGCCTTTGCACTACGTTCCAGCTCCAGCCCATCTTTTAAAACTTTCTTATTTTGAGGCAGGGTGTTCCTAAGCCGAGACTGGCCTCCAACTTCCAACCCTCCTACCTCAGCCCCGAGCGTGGAATTGTAGGCGCGCGCGCCCACGCCCTGCTGCATATTTCATTTGCAGTGTCCACCTCAGGCCTCACGCTTTGTACCCTGCGCGCATGGTATTGGGCTCATATTATATAAATATTCTCTGGTAAGGTTATCTGAAATGGGAACTGAAACCCTCGGAAAATCTAAGCAAAACCTCCTCTGGAGGAAGGGATTGGAGATCTGCCATGGCGCAATCGGAGGGAGATGAGACGGAGAGGGAGGAGGTCGCCGCTCTAAGCACACCCTTGGCCCACGCCCTCGTTTCGGCATTTGCAGCTTCAGCTTCCGGAGACCCATTGCCCAGCTGCAAGGGGTGAGGAATGGTAATGCTGGAGATCAGGAGGAGGTGGGAGGAGAAGAAAGGGCCTCTGGCATCAAGGCAACGGGACAGAGCCAAAAGGGTCACAGAGGG
>PVLD010029647.1:0-17791 GCA_004027595.1 Dinomys branickii
GGGTTCTTATGCATAAAGGGCTGATTACATCTGTTACCAAAAATATTGTTTGGGTCTGGCTTTTAAAATTCTTCTCGGTAAATGGGCTACTAATGATTATTCTTGAATAATTTTCTTTGATGCATGTTTGTACAACGATGTTCTTCAGTTTAGTTCTTCCAGAATCCACAATTCTTAATCATAACCCTTCAATCAACACCTAATCCTATAACTGAGAATGGCACCCGTGCATATAATGTAGTGTCCATTCCTGTCAGGTTAAACTGCCAGTTCAATTCAATTTCTGTTACTCAACTAACATTTTCTTTCCCACAAGAGGCTAGGCCTCTGCTTCTGTAAGAACCAGAATCCAAAGGATGAGCCACTCTGCTTCTCGACCTCTGCTTCTGCAAACCCAGAGATACCTCCCGTCCTGAGCTATGGGGGCCAAACTTCTTTGTGAGCTCCGTCTTGTCTGCCAGTGTAGCAAAGCTGAGTCTTGACTCCAAATCTCGGTGCCAATCAATTCTTCCTCATGGCTTTGCAGTTACAATGCTAGTACAGAAACCAATTTGCATCTCTTCACTCAGTACAGGTCTCAATTCTTATTTCAAAATCGCCCTACCTCTGATGACCAGAAGAATCAAAACATGCCCAGAATAATGTCCCTACCAGGTTCAGAGCAGACACAGGTGTGACCACTTTGCTCCTTGTGAGTGACTTGACTTTGGTGTTTTCTCAGGAAATTATAAAACACTACACTAAAGAGGAGTCAAAGCAGCACAAGATAAAATTAAATACAGAAATCAGTTTTTCCTCCTCAGAGGTAAAAGAACAAACAGATTTTCCCTGGCCCTTTGGAAGTAGGGCCAAACACTCCAATCCAAGGCCAGCTCTGACCTGTCCCTTCCAGTTTACAGGGACTTGCTACTGATGACAGACCAGCTGCACTCCTGAAGCTTCTGTGACTTCCTAAAGGTAGCAGGTAAGATGATCTCCTGTTTTTTGGATACAAAACAACACATTTGGTTATGCAGAAATATGCAGGACGTTCAGTTCACCCCTCTGTCTCCAATAGAGGACTGACGGTCCTTATCTCCAAACTCTCTGCACCAAACTTCTGCCCTGGATCTTGCAATCAGCACTTCTGATGAATTGCTTTCTAGCACGTCCTAACTGCCCAATCCCAGTAGTGAGATGAGATATTCATCCTATACCACATTCTACCTTTACTGTTCAAATCTTCTCGAACCTAGTTGGTCCTCGCTTTAGGCACCTCTCCTCTACGTGGACTACACAGACTTACCTCAGTTTCTACGCCCAAGTCAGCCCCATCCTGTGGGACCATAGGCACTGCTCAGTTGCTTCTCCTCACACTCTTACTAAGGTGATCCAGGACTCTGGCTCCTTCCCTTACATGCACAGTATCCTCTAAACCCCAGGCCATGAAGGAACTCTAACCACCGATCTCCACCCTCCCCTCCCCTTCCCTCCCCTCAATCCTTAGACCCACCAGGTCTTGCAACACTTCTATCCCAGCCTAAAGAAAAACCAAACAGAACCTATTATCTAGTGCAGGAACTACACATTATCAGTAAACTCTCCCGACCCATCGTCCTAGTGCTCGATCTGTATGACATACTTTCCTCACTATAACCAGATACCTCTCATGTTACAATTCTTGACCTCAAAGGTTGTATATATAGGTATCTCCCTCTTGACTCCAGTTCCCAGATTCTTTTCACCTTCCCCCGGATGAGTTCTGACACTGAAAACCCCCAAGAACTGCCTTAGCCTGTCCTTTCATAGGGATTCTGTGCTGGCTCACACATTTTCAGACCAACACTTGGGAAAAGCCTCCTGTTTCTTCCCTAAACCCTAGCTGCCATATACAATTATGTTGGTGACGTATACAGGCCTTACCTGAATCCATCCATAACAGACACTGTAAAGTTACTCATTTTCCAAACAATGAGAGAGTGGGTGTCTCCAGGCAAAGGCCAGTTTGTTTAGACTGAGCTCAGCTTCCTTGGGTTTCCCTTTCCCCTACTCCTAAGGGAATCATATAACAGTGTATTTCTCCTCTCTCTGGTCTCCTGACCCCAATCAAAATCTCACCTCCTTTTAAGCTGGGACTCGCTAATTACTCTCACAGTAGATGCCAGACTTCATTCACACAGCTAACCCTCTCTATGGGGCCTCCTCAGAGACCTCAGTCACTGCTCACTCCCTCCTCTTCTGTGTCTCCTGCTTTCAATCAACTTGAAACAGCCTCTACCTCTGTGCTGAGACTCCATATCCCAACCCCAATGCACCTTTCCCTCACTGTGTAAATGCCAAAAAGGGACTCACTTTTGGGTTCCAAGCTCAACTTAGGGGCACAAAAACACAACCTGTGGCTCACTACTCAGAGCAGCTGAATAAAGCTGTCCTGGAGGGGCTGAGCTGCCTCCACGTTTTCATGCCTGCGGTTCTTCTGATGAGGAAAAGCCCCAGGCTTGTTCTCTTCCAGCATCTTACAGTCCTTACCTTCATTCCTTGCAGTTTATACCAACTCACAAAATTATGGTACCAACTCAGAAGGTGTGGGCAGATCTCCTACACATCCACGCCATCCCATCTCCTCAGTCCATTCCAACTGCTGCGTGAACGTCCCCTACCAGAGCACTCAGGCTTCCTCTTCTGGAGGTTATTTCCCAAGGCTCTTCCCAATTTGGAAAGTTTTGTGAAATTTTGCAGCAAATGTACTTTCAAAACCTGGTGAAAACCCACTCTCTTATCAATTTTACCTGTGGATGTACAAGAGTGCTGTCTTCTTCAGTAGTGCACGCAAATAATACATGATCATGGCTTTAATGTTGGCATATTTCTACATACATATGATGCACTTTTATAATTCCATTTCCTAGTGTTCCTGTCCTTTCCTTCGTCTTCTCTGCTAGTCTCCTTTCTAATTTCTTTTTTATTTAATGAAATAATGAGTTCATAAGGTTATATTTAGCCAGCTGAGAAAAAAAATATTACGAACGATGTTTTTCACAGTAGTTTGCTAAGAGAAAAAACACTGTAAACCCTAAAATCTAGAAAGAAAGTACTATGGGAATAAACGCAGCTACCCAGAGGGAATGTTCCCGGGCACCAGCCAGGCAGAGGAGATCCTGGACGGGCTTCCCAGTGCGGAGCAGGGTCGCGCTGTCCCACCTGCCGCGCCGCTGTGGCACATTCCTGGGTGGCGGACGGAACCAAGCATCAACGTCCACCACGAGCCAGTTAGGACGCCGTTTGTACCGTGGCCAGGGCCAGCGATGCTCTCCAGGGCCGGCGCGGGGACCGCCTCTGATACCCTGGACCCCGGCCCGAGAGTCCTGCCTGAGGACCATCTGATCCCGGACCCAGGGCCTCGCCCTGAACTGCCCCGCACCAGCGTGAAACCAGGCCCGGCCGTGTCTGCCCAAGGCCGGTGGGAGAGGCCAGGAGAGTGCTGGTCTGGCCGGCGCGGCGGGCAAGGGCAGGGCGGGGGACGGCATGGACCACTCAGCCCGCCCACGGGAAGGCGCAGGAGCCAGAGCTAGCGCAGACTCACCAAGGCGACACCAGGAATGCCAGGCTTGAGTGATTCTGCCTCCTCTGTTGCCTGCGCGGCCGCTGGCCTGCGCTAGGCGGCCTCGTGAGCCACCCGCGGGTACAGGGCTCAGGGGCTGCGGGCCTTGCGGGAGGGGCCGAGAGCGGGGCCGGGGTCGGTGGAGCGGGAGCGGGAGCGGGGCCGAGAGCGGGGGCGGGATCGAGAGCGGGGCGGGGCTGGAGGCTGGAATAGTGGCTGGCTGAGGAGAGGGCTCCTTGGGCAGGGGTGCAGGACATTCAGGAGCGCTGCGGGCCATGAGCCCGCTCTGGACTGGACAAGTCTGCAGCTCTGCGTTCTGAGTTCAATTCGCGGAGGAAAAGCCCCTTCCCCAGCTCTGAAGATAAGGCACTATGCAGCAGACGACACTGTAACTTCCTGAGTTCCAGCCTGAGCTCTCCAGCTGCCTGGGCCGGTACTGCTTGCAGGATGTGTCAAAGCACATTCTGGAGCCCAAAGAACATAGTTTTTTTCCTATTGAACTATTAAGCAACTACGATAAGTCTGGAACTCCAGTGGGGATTCGTAACATCACACACGAGCTGTGGGAAATTTCTGCTGTCTGCAAAATGACTTTCCAGAAACAATCTCTCACAAATGCTTAATAAAAAGCTCTGGACAATGTAACCATTTGTTGAGGGCATTTTTGCATGGTCATATTAACTACTGTTGAGATTATTTTGGCGGAGAGGACAGAGTCTCACTATGTAGTTCGCGCTGGCCTTGAATTTATAGCCCTGGGTGACCTCGAACTCACAGCAATCCTCCCTGTGGGATTACCGGCCAGCGCCACCCCGACCAGGCTGAGAAGCATTTTAGAGCAGTGATGTAAAACCTTAGTCCTGGAGCCAGAATGCCTGGGGTGAAATCTAGGCTCCACCATCTGCCAGTTCACACTCATGTTCACAGCAGTACAATTCACAAAGCCAAAGTACGGAAGCAGTCTAGAGGCCCAAACACAAACGCACAGATAAAGAACATATGGTATATTTAGGTAGTGGAATAGTATTCAGCCATAAAGTGGGTACATTCTCAATTTGTGGGAAAATGGATGTAAACTGAGGCAAAATGTCAACTGAAATAAGTCAGAAGCAGAATGTCAGAGGGTTGGGGATACAGCTCAGCAGCACAAGCGCCTAGTCCTGAGTTTGAATCCCCATATCAAAAAACAGAAGAAGAAGAAGAAAAGAGGCCAAGAGTTAATTAGCGCAGGGTTTCTCTTCTATGAGAAACCAAAATGTAAAGAGTAAGAACAGGAGAAATGGCAGGAGATGGAGATGGACTTGTTAGATCTGGGGAAACAGGAGGAAGTGGAGGTGAGGAGGAGGGAGAAGGGTGAAGTTTGAAAGTCATCAAAGCATGATAGAGCTATATACTGATGTTCCAAAATGCGTCATTCTTATGCATTACACAAATATTCCAAGTTCTTAAAACAAACAAGAACGTGACTCCTGAGCCCCTTCCTTTCCATGAGGATTACATGAGTTACTGTTGGGAAGGATGAACACCTCGGCTTCTACGAAGTCTCTCTCCTTCCTAAGAGAATCCATGTAGTGCTTCTCAGCTTCCTCGCTGGTTTCACATGCTCACAGCTGCGGCCCCAGTGCACAGGACAGCTGCAGCTCTGTCCATGGGAGATGGGGGCAGTTAAGGAAAGCGGGGACTCCTCAGACCCCAGATACAAATTCAGAAGGACCAGGGTGAGGTAGAGCTAGGGACACGGGCACTCCCAAATGGCTTGAAGACAGTAGTAACAGCCGCTGGGTCAGATGATTTTTTTAAAATAAGCTTTGCTTTAAAAATATGAATACGGGTTGACAGAAATTAAATTTCCTTCCTTCACATTAATTTTAGCATTCCACTGCGTGGGTGACCATCACATGTTCTGCCAAACCCCTAACATAAAATAGTGCTGCCAGTATCTCCTGACTGTAAGGACCGTGGCACTGCACATCCTTACAGCCAAAAAACATGCTGGGTGCACACATGGTGATTTCCTTAAGCTGCAGTTATTTTTTCCTTTTTTTGTGTGTAACCAAGACATCGGTAAAGGTAGCAAGAATTCAGATCCTAGAAGACCTTAGTGGTCACTAACACTTTGAAATGTGAGAGTCACTGGAGGGCCTGAGCAGAGGAGAGACAAGGACCAACTCCGGTTGCTGCACTGAGAGCAGACAAAGGTAAAGGATTCATGTACAGAAACAAGACTCATCAGAATATTGGAGAGCATCCAGGTGAGACACAAATGGCCTGCCTGACAGGAGCTGAGAAGAGGGTAAGAAGTGGCTGAAGTCTGGGTGTGTTCTAATAGTAGAAAGAAAGCTGGCTATGCACAGGGTATAGGAAATCCAGAGAGCGGAGCAGGATGACCCAAAGGTGTTTGGAATGAGCTCCGTAAAGTTCAGAGCTCTGTGTGTGGAGATAGATAGAAATGGTTCAAGGGGAAACAGGAAAACCTGGAGCGCCATCTGGGGCATGTTGGCCTTGAGATATCTTCTTCAGCTAAGTGGAGGGCCGAGTGGACAGCAGAATGGGAGCTGGGAGCGGCTGGACAGGAGTGGGCTAGGGGATAAACTTGAGTGTCCTCTGCACAGAGATGTTGGGAGGAAATGCATCCTTGGGAGAAGGGCAGGAAGGTGAGGAGAAATGTGAAAAGCTGAGGCTGGGTGTGATAGAAACAGAGACCCCACACAGAACCAGACCAGACCTTCTGATACGAGAGAAGTCTTTATTGGGGGAGGGACAGAGTAGCAGGCTACCTAGCAGACCAAGGTCGCCCCGAGATTAGGAAGGTGTGGGCCTTTAAGCTCTTTTTTCTGGCGGGAACTGGGGTGGGGTAAGGAGATGTCCCTGGGCCAGAACACGGACATCTGAGTGGCCGGGAGGGAGTCCAGGCCAGAAGCCTGAACAGCAGGAGTTGCCCATGTCAGAATGACCCGAGCAGGTGAACTGCCTGAGCGAATGAGGGTGGGGATAGCTTTTGTGGCAGAGGGCAACTGAAGTGGAACAGGTAAGGGAACTAGAGAAATATTGAGAGTTAAAGTTTCCAACGAGGGGGGTGAGGATAGCTGCCTTGTGACTTATCATCCCAGACTTAATCTTATAGGAATAGGTAGTGCGGGTCTTGTCAGTAGCTACTTCCTGCTGAGGAGGGGGGTAGTTATTTTGCCTGGGTCGTCAGTCAGCAGCAGCCGAAGGAGACGAGGGTGCGAAATGTCTTGCTGGTGGCTACTCCTCCTCGCTGAGGGGGGGCGTTGTTAAATCTGTTTCTGGGTCATCAGTTGGGACCGGCTGAAATTGGAAATCTTAAAGAAGCATAAGTTTAAAGTTTTGAGTAGTTAATCTTTGGACTGTGTTGCAAATGAGAGAAAAAACGCAGGGTGCTGCAAGGAGGAGAGCACAAATGGCGGCAAAGGGTCCGAACAGCGAGAGCAACCAAAGTAGGAGGCTGGCCAGATACTTGACGTGGGAGAGGATTCCCTGTGGAGGTGTTGGGCTTGTTTTTTAAGTTGCTGGATTTTTTCTTGGATAAGGCTGGACTGGTCAGCATAGATGCAGCATTTTTCCCCCAGGAAGAGACATGTTCCTCCTTTCTCGGTGGTGAGCAGATCCAGTATCCGTCTGTTTTGGAGGATGACACCTGAAAGCCAATTTAACTGGGAATATATCAAAGAAAGAATATTGGCCACCTGATTTGGACGATCTGGTGGTCGGTTAACTGGTGGGAGGTTAGAAGCAATCCAGTTTGCAATGCTGGGGGCTGCCAGAGCTCCCGCCAAGACAGATGCACCCAGGACTACCCCGATGGAGATGCTACGTCTGGAGCACTCAGGTGGGTAGAGATTTTGGTCGGTGAATTCCCCATCCGTGTAGATCTGTAGATTGGGGAGAGGAAGCATTGGAAGGCAGACCATGTTAGGGGGGTAACAGGGATAGAGGGAGGACTTGCTTAGGAAGTGACGGTGATGTAGGGGAGAGCTAGAGCCAGAAACACAAGGCGGGGCTATAGTCTGATTGCAAGGAAAGGAGCTATGGGAGCTCGTTGGTCCATAACAGGTGAGGTTAGCCCCACAAGGGAGATATTTACCAGGCTAAACCTGCAAAGAGGCTAAGTTTTTGTAAGCTTTGGTGAACACTGGTGTGCATAAAATCGGAAGAGGTTTTGGGTAAGGGAGAGAAGAGGCAAATAATTAGCAAGAGGGCTTGGAGAAGCAGAGAGAAGGAAGAGAAAAAGCCCATCCGTACATGAGTTCAAAGGGGCTGAAGCTAGAGGGTTGGCGGGAGGCAGTGCAAAGACGAGTCAGGGCCATAAGCAGAAATGATGGCCATAACAGCTGAGTAGCTTAGAGAGATGCACCTTAAGGAGATGGTTGGCCTTTTTTTTCCCTGAAGACTGAGGATAGTAGAGAGTGTGAAGGGCCCAGTGGATGTTGAAGGACTGTGAAACTTGTTGGGTGACTTTGGACATGAATCCTGGTCCATTATCTGACTGAATTGAGCGGGGTAGGCCGAAACGGGGAATGATTTCTGTGAGCAGGGTCTGTGTGACAGTATCTGCTGTTTCGTGTGAGGTAGGGAAGGCTTCTATCCATCTTGTGAATGTGTCCAACCAGGTGAGGATATATTGGAGCTTTTTGTGCCTAGGAATGTGGGTAAAGTCAATTTGCCAGTCCTCTCCTGGAAATGTTACCCTAAACTGATGTGGGGAAAAAGTGAGGGGAGATCGAAGAGAGCCTTGTGGGTTTGTTTTGGAACATACTGCGCATAGTGAGGAGATACCCTGTAGTAGGGTAGTTAGGCCAGGAGAGAAAATGATGGGATCTAGGAGTCTTTTTAGTGATCTCCAGCCTATGTGTAAAGAGTTGGTTAGTTGGCTAAGGAACTGTCGGGCGTGGTCATCTGGGGGACAGTGCTTCCTGTCCAAGAGGAGCCAGCCTTCTCGGCCAGGGAAAGCACATTTTTGGGACAGTTGTTTGAGCTGTGTGTCTGAGTAGGTGAACCTAGTGGGATATAAAGGGGGGGCAACTAAGACCTGGATGCAAAGAGGGAAACGGGGGTGGTTGGGAAAACTGGAGGGGTCCTGGGTAGTCACGATAATGGGACGGTGGTGTTGAGCCATGGTAGGTTGTGCGGTGGCCCAAACTGTTGGATCGACCTTATCAAACGGAAAGAAGGGGGTCTGACTTATTACCTTTGGGTGGGGACAGGGGGAACAGGAGGATGGCTAGGAGCAGTGATGGTGAAAGAGGTTTTGGGAAGGAGAGTGTGATGTGTAATTTGTCGAGTGCATCCTGCCTTAGAAAGGGAGTGGGACACCTAGGCATTACAGGAAAGACTGAGTAAATAACCTACAGCCAATCAAGCAAGGTAGGGGGCCTATGGTGAGAGGGCATTGAGGAGAACCCTCAACCCCAACAACCATGATCTTAGATGGGAATGTTTGACCAGGAAAGCTAGGGAGAATAGAACAGAGGGTCCCTGTATCAATGAGGAAGAAAACTGACTTACCGGCCACCTGGACTTTTACCCTGGGCTCCTCAGATGACAGGAGGATGTCGTGTGCCTCGGCGGTGGGGGATTGGAGTCCCGTGCCCCATCAGTCCTCTCCGACCGAACCAAGCAGGTCTGTCAGGGATGGCTCAGCTGCTGAGCGGGGGCAGAGGACTACTCCCTTTGTAGGAAGGGGCAATCTACCTTCCAGTGTCCAGTTTGTCCACATTTGAAGCAGGACACTCGAGGTGGTGGAGGGTAGGACACGACCACGCCCAATGGCACTCTTGCAGCAGGCCCTCAGAGGCTGCTTGTTGGTTGGGAGCTGAGGAGACTGCTTGGTAGTCTGAGGCTTGAGAGCTGCTGCGAGGAGTTGGCATTTTGTTTGGTGTGGGCAAGTTTCTCCTCCTTTTCCACGTCTTCGCAGCCATTAAAGACCTAGAAGGCCAGGTTTAAAAGTACACGGTTGGGGGTGTTGGGTTCCTCCTCAAGGCGTTTGAGTTTTTTCTAAAGTCAGATGTTGACTTAGAGATGAAGGCGGTGTTGAGGACCAGTTGGCCCTCTGTTGAGGCTGGGTTAAGGTGTGTAAATTTAGTGAGAGCCTCTGATAGGCGTGACATGAAAGCAGTAGGGTTTTCTATGGGCTCCTGTGTGATTTCACAGAACTTATCTCAGTTAACTGCCTTAAGGGCTGTCTTCTTGAGGCCTGCCAATCGGTAGATGATCATTCAATCTCGAGCTAGCGGACCTGGAGTGCTGGGTTAGTAATCCCATTGGGGATTTCATCAGGAGAATTGGCCAGGACAATTGGTAAGGAGTTTTTTCTGGGAGGGTACAGAAAAGATAGAATTGAGGCTTGTTACAGAGGGCGAAGAAAACTTGCACATAGGGTATCAGATAAAGTACCTTGGACCATTTATCATTGCAGGGACAGTAACTTTGTAAGTCCCGCAGGATGTTGAAGTTGAGAGTACCCTCGGGTGGCCAAATAGACCCCTTATCTAGTTTGTCCTGTGGCCAGGCAGTTTGGCAGAGGAAGGTGAAACATTTGACTTTGAGATAAGAGAGACCGTGGGGGCCATGGAGAACAGACTTGAGGCAATGGAGCACAGGGACATTGGGAGAGGAGGGGAGGGAGGAGGTGTTGCTCATGATAACTGGGAGAGAGAACAGAGAGTGAGGAGACTGAAGACCACTGTCAACCAAGAGAGGTCCCAAATGGGACGAGAGACCCAAGCTCCCTGAGCAGACGTCTCCGGTCAGTGAGGGGGTCGTGAGGAGGGCGAGAGACCCAGGCACCCCGAGCAGATGTCTCCGGTCGGGGAGGGGGTCGAGAGATGGAAGGAGTGGCTCTACGTGTCGACATGATTTCGGGAGAGGGCCACAGAGGCCGAGGCGTGAAGGCGGGAGAACGAGCCGTCTGCAAGGTGTGACAGAGGGGTCTTCAGGGAGAGAAGAGGAAGGTTTAAGTTAGGGAGAGAAGAGCAAGGAGGAGGAAGGAGAAGAAGCCAACCAAATGAGGATCAAAGTAGAAGGTTCCTTGAAGGACGTCACTGTAAGAGGTCCATAGGGAGAGAGTTAGGTGGCCAGCACATCGAAGGGGCTGGAGCAATCCGTGAAGGACCTTATCGAAGGGACTCCATGAAGCACCTCGCTGTAAGAGATCCGTAGGGAGAGAGAAAGGTGGCCAGTTGGCGTTGAAGGGGCTGGAGTGATCCTCAAATTAGGAGGTCACAGAAATGAACAAAGAGGGAGGCAAAGTGGATGGGAGAATAGGGAAAATGGGCATGGGGGGGCAGGAGAAAGAGGACTTACGGTTAGCAGTGATGTGTGGATGCAGAGGTCAGCAATGTGGCAGGTCCGAGGCTCGTGGTCCGCTTCAGAGGTGGTCAGCCGTGGACCTGGGGAGGGGTCCCCAGTCGGGGGGATTTCGGCACCAAATGATAGTAACCAAGACCCCACATGGAACCAGACCAGACCTTGTGACACGAGAGAAGTCTTGATTTCGAGAGGGCCAAATTAGCAGGCTACCTAGTGGACCAAGGTAGCCCCGAGCTGAGGAAAGCATGGGCCTTTAGGTTCTTTTCTCTGGCGGCGGCTGGGGTGGGGTAAGGAGATGTCCCTGGGCCAGAACAGACCGAGCCCTGAGTGACTGGGAGGTCGTCCAGGCCAGAAGCCTGAACAGCAGGAGTTGCCCATGTCAGAATGACCCGAGCAGTTGAACTGCCAGAGTGAATGTGGGGGGGCAGGGTAGCTTTTGTAGCCGAGGGAAACTGAAGTGGAACAGGTAAGGGAACAAGAGAAATATTGAGAGTTAAAGTTTTCCCACAAGGGGGGTAAGGCTGGCTGCCTTGTCACTTATCAGGAGCCTTTAGATGACCCCAGCAGGAGTTCTGAGTTCAGAGCTCGGCTGGCCCTTCTCAGAGAAGGCTCCCGGCCAATCACTCTCTCCCTTGGGATGACCAAGCCCTCAGCACTCACCCCTAGCTAGTGCAGTCTTTCACACCCACTGCTCCCTCCCACTGCCGTGTCTCTCTGTGGTCTCTGGCATTGTGAGCAGTCACCGTGGGTCCGCAAATCTAACTGCCCCTCCCAGGAAGTGAGTCCTCCGCCAGCCACTCCCTTCTTCTTTGTTGAAGTTTCTCTCTTTGTTCTTCCCTTAGGCTTCAATTCTTGCTTGCGATCCTTCCTGGGTCCAGGGGACCCACTTCCTTCCTTCCGGTTGTCCTCGAGTTGCCATATTCCAGTGTCTGGATGGCAACTCCGAGAGGCTCTTTCTCTGCTGCTTACCACTCCACCATCTTCCTGAAATTCTCCGGCCATTTGTAGGAAATGGATGAAACTTGAAACCATAATGTTAAGTGAAACAAGTCAGATGTGAAAAAGTTAATTATTGTATGGTTTCTCTTATACAAGAAGCCCAAAATATAAATAAAAAGAAAATAAATAGAGATATTGCAGCTGGGGAGATAGACTTCTTGGAGATGTGGAGACGGGCATGTAAGGAGAGTATTATGGTTTCTGTCCAGATGTACCCCTAAAACCTCATGCAGTCACAGGGCTTTCTCAGAGGTGGCTGGATCTAGAGTGTGGATGCTGGGATCAAGGGTGCATGGTTACTAAATTGGTCCACTGATCAGTTGGGCATAGTTCTGGCCAAGATTAAGGGTGTGAGTGCTACACCCAGCCTAGGGCTGGGAGCCTGCATAAATACAAGGGACAGAAAGAGTCTTATCTCCCTCTCTTGTTGTTTTTGCTATCTTCCGCACTCCATGAACTGTCCTCCTCTGCCGCCCTGCCTTGGAGCCAGCCCATTAATGGACTGACGCCTTTACAAACTGTGAGTGAAATAAACCTTTCCCCCTTTAAATCTGGGTGTTGGGTGTTTTGTCACAGCAATGAGAAAAGTAACTAAGATGGAGGGGTAAGGAAGGATGTGGAAAATGATCAAAATACAATATCTATGTAATGATTTCCCAAAATGAATGTAATTATTATGTATCACAAATATGTAGCAATTACATACAAAAAGGCTTATTACAGCTAATTTTAGATTTGAAGAAGAGTTGTGAACACAGCATAAAGAATATGCAACTTCCACCCAGCTTTCCCCATGGGAACATCTCCTCTGGCAACATCTCCTTTCTCTTTTGAATTTGATGCAGTAAGGTCTCACAATTCCACCAAACATCCTCAGTGAGGTCACCGATAGCCTTGGCCATCTCCAACCAAACCCAGCCCCAGCTGCTACCGATCTGTAATTATACACTGCTCGGAACACTTCCCCTCTCTTATTCCTCCCTGTCTTCGCACTTTTGAAATACTCCCTGATAAGTCACAAGGCAGCTAGCCTCAACCCACTTGTGGGAAAACTTTAACTCTCAATATTTCTCTCGTTCCCTTACCTGTTCCACTTCAGTTCCCCTCCACCACAAAAGCTATCCCCGCCCTCATTCGCTCTGGGAGTTCACCTGCTCGGGTCCTTCTGACATGGGCAACTCCTGCTGTTCAGGCTTCTGGCCTGGACTCCCTCCCGGCCACTCAGATGTCCGTGTTCTGGCCCAGGGACATCTCCTTACCCCACACCAGGTCCCGCCAGAAAAAAGAGCTTAAAGGCCCACGCCTTCCTAAACTCAGGGCGACCTTGGTCTGCTAGGTAGCCTGCTACTCTGTCCCTCCCCCAATAAAGACTTCTCTCGTGTCAGAAGGTCTGGTCTGGTTCCGTGTGGTGTATCGGTTTCTATCATTTGGTGCCGAAATCCCCCCGACTGGGGACCCCTCCCCAGGTCCACGGCTGACCACCTCTGAAGCGGACCACGAGCCTCGGACCTGCCACATTGCTGACCTCTGCATCCACACATCACTCACTGCTAACCATAAGTCCTCTTTCTCCTGCCCCCCCATGCCCATTTCCCTATTCTCCCATCCACCTGGCCTCCCTCTTTGTTCATTTCTGTGGCCTACTAATTTGACGATCGCTCCAACCCCTTCAACGCCAACTGGTCACCTTTCTCTCTCCCTAAAGACCTCTCACAGCGAGGCCCTTCATGGAGTCCCTTCGATAAGGTCCTTCATGGATTGCTCCAGCCCCTTCGATGCGCTGGCCACCTAACTCTCTCCCTATGGACCTCTTACAGTGAGATCCTTCAAGGAACCTTCTACTTTGATCCTCATTTGGTTGGCTTCTTCTCCTTCCTCCTCCTTGCTCTTCTCTCCCTAACTTAAACCTTCCTCTTCTCTCCCTGAAGACCCCTCTGTCACACCTTGCAGATGGCTCGTTCTCCCAGCTTCACGCCTCGGCCTCTGTGGCCCTCTCCCAAAATCATGTCGACACGTAGAGCCACTCCTAACATCTTGCGACCCCCTCCCCGACTGGAGACATCTGCTCGGGGTGCCTGGGTCTCTCGCCCTCCTCACGACCCCCTCACTGACCGGAGACGTCTGCTCAGGGAGCTTGGGTCTCTCGTCCCATTTGGGACCTCTCTTGGTCGACAGTGGTCTTCAGTCTCCTCACTCTCTGTTCTCTCTCCCAGTTATCATGAGCAACACCTCCTCCCTCCCCTGCTCTCCCAATGTCTCTGTGCTCCACTGCCTCAAGTCTGTTCTCCATGGCCCCCACGGTCTCTCTTATCTCAAAGTCAAATGTTTCACCTTCCTCTGCCAAACTGCCTGGCCACAGTACAAACTAGATAAGGGGTCTATTTGGCCACCCGAGGGTACTCTCAACTTGAACATCCTGCGGGACATACACAGTTACTGTCGCTGCAATGATAAATGGTCCAAGGTACTTTATCTGATACAATATGTCCAAGTTTTCTTCACTCTCTGTAACAAGCCTCAATTCTATCTTTCCTGTACCCTCCCAGAAAAATCTTGCCAATTGTCCTGGCCAATTCTCCTGGTGAAATTCCCAATGGGGTTACCAGCCCAAAACTCCAGGTCCCCTACCTGGAGACTGAATGATCATCTACCTGTTGGCAGGCCTCAAAATGACAGCCTTTAAGGCAATTAACTGAGATAAGTTGTGTGAAATCACACAGGAGCCCATAAAAAACCCTGCTGCTTTCATGACACGCCTATCAGAGGCTCTCACTAAATTTACACACTGTAACCCAGCCTGAACAGAGGGGCAACTGGTACTCAACACGTCCTTGATCTCTAAGTCAACAGGTGACATTAGCAAAACTCAAACGCCTTGAGGAGGGTCCCAACCCGCCCCACCGTGAACTTTTAAACCTGGACTTCAAGGTCTTTAATGGCCGCAAAGACACGAAAAAGGAGGAGAAAGTTGCCCGCACCAAACAAAAATTCCAACTCCTCCCAGCAGCTCTCAAGCCTCAGAACCCCAAGCAGTCTACTTAGCTCCCAACCAACAAGCAGCCTCTGAAGACCTGCTACAAGAGGGCCATTGGGCGTGGTCGTGTCCTACCCTCCACCACCTCGAGTGTCCTGCTTCAAAAGTGAACAGACGGGGCACTGGAAGGTAGATTGACCCTTCCTACAACAGGAGGGGTCCTCTGCCCCTGCTAAAGAGCGCAGACCTCAGCCCCTCCTGATGGATCTGCTTGGTTTGGCCAGAGAGGACTGACGGGGCCTGGACTCCAAACCCCCACCGACAGGTCCAACAACATCCTGCTGTCATGTGAGGAGCCCATGGTAAATGTCCAGGTGGCAGGTAAGTAAATTTTCTTCCTCACGGATACAGGGCCTCCTGGTCCACTCTCCCCAGCTTTTCTGGTCAAACATTCCCATCTAAGATCATGGTTGTTGGGGTCGAGTGTTCTTCCCAAAGACCTCTCACCATTGGCCGCATACCTTGCTTGATTGGCTCTAGGCTATTTACCCATTTCTTTCTCGTAATGTGTAGGTGTCCCACTGACTTTCTAAGGCAGTATGCACTCACGAAATTACACATTACACTCCCATTTCCAAAACAGCTTTTGCCATCATGGCTCCTAGCCATCTTCCTGTTCTCCCCATCCCCACCCACAGGTAACAAGTCAGACGCCCTCCTTACCGTTTGATAATGTCCATTGAGTGGTTTGGGCTACCTCACACTGCACGGTGGCGCAATGCCAACGTCCCATTATCGCAACTCTCCAGGACCCCTACAGTTTACCCAACCACCCCCAGTTTACCTCTTTGCATTCAGGCCTCAGTCTGCCCCTTGTTTATATCCCACTGGGTTCACCTACTCAGACACCCAGCTCAAACAACTGTCCCAAGAAAGTGCTTCTCCTGCCCAGAGGGCTCGCTCCTCTTGGACAGGAAGTACTGTCCCCCAGATGATCACGCCCGACAGTTCCTTAGCCAACTACACAACTCTTTACACATAGGGTGGATATCACTAAAATGATTCCTAGATCCCATCATCTTTTATACTGGCCTAACCCTCTTACTATAGGACATCACCTCACGATGTACAGCATGCAGTGAACAACCCCACAAGGCTCTCTTCGACCTCCCCTCATTTTTTCACAATACCACATTAGGGGAACGTTACTGGAAAACTGGCAAATTAACTTTACCCACATGTGCAGGCACAGAAAACTCCAATACATCCTCACCTGAGTGACTATCTTAATCATTGTCCATTTCTGCCTTCCCCATTCCATTCAATCAGACAATGGCCTGTAATTCATTTCCAAACTAACCCAACACGTTTCACAGGCATTCAACATTCAATGGGCACTCCACACTTTCGACTATCCTCAGTCTTCAGGTAAGCTAAAAAAGAAAAAAAGGCCAACCATCTCCTTAAGGTGCATCTCTCTAAGCTACTCAGCAACTGTGGCCATCCCTCCGGCCTATGGCCCTGACCTGTTTTCACGCTGCCTCCCACCAACCCTCTGGCCTCAGCCCCTTTAAACTCATGTACGGATAGCCTTTTCTGCAGCTTCCCCCTGCTGCTCCAAGCCCTCTCGCTAATTACTTGCCTCTTCTCTCCCTTACCCAAAACCTCTTCCGATTCTATGCAGACCAATGTTCAACAAAGCCTTACAAAAACGTAGCCCCTTTGCAGGTATATCCCGGTAAATATCTCCCTCGTGGGGCTAACCTCACCTGTTATGGACCAACTATCCCCCATAGCTCCCTTCCTTGCAATGGGACTATAGCCCCGCCTCGTGTTTCCGGGTGTAGCTCTTCCCTACATCACCGTCACTTCTTCCTATGCAAGTCCTACCTCTATCACTGTTACCCCCCTAACATGGTCTGCCTTCCAGTTCTTCCTCTCCCCAATCTGCAGATCTACACAGAGGGGAATTCACCGACCAATATCTCTAAACACCTGAGCGCTCCCGAGATAACGTCTCCACTGGGGTAGTCCAGGGTCCATCTATCTTGGCAGGAGCTCTGGCAGCCCCAGCATTGCATATTGGGTTGCTTCTAAGCTCCCACTGGTTAACCGACCACCAGATCATCCAAATCAAGTGGCCAACATTCTTTCTTTGATATATTCCCAGTTAGATCAGCTTGCAGATGTCGTCCTCAAAAACAGACGGGCACTGTATATGCTCACCACCGAAAAAGGAGGAACATGTCTCTTCCTTGGAAGAGAAATGCTGCATCCACGCTAACCACTCTGGCCTAATCCAAGAAAAAATCCAGGAACTTAAGACACAAGCCCAAAACCTCTACAGTGAATCGTCTCCCACGTCAAGTACCTCGGCCAGCCTTCTTCCTTGCTTGCTCCAGCTGTTGGGACCCCTCGTCGCCATTTGTGCTCTCCTCCTGGCAGCACCCTGTGTTTTTCTTTCATTCGCAACACAGTCCAAAGATTAACTACTCAATACTTTAAACTTATGCTTCTTTCAGATTTCCAATTTCAGCCGGTCCCGACTGACGACCCAGAAACAGACTTAACAACGCCCCTCCTCAGTGAGGAGTAGCCACCGGCAGTACATGTTGTCCCCTCCTCAACTTCGGCTGCTGCTGACTGACGACGCAGGGGAAATAACTACGCCACTCCTCAACAGAAAGTAGCTACAGACAAGACCCGCCGTCCCTATTCCTATCAGATTAAGTGTGGGATGATAAGTCACAAGGCAGCCAGCCTCACCCCCTCGTGGGAAAACTTTAGCTCTCAATATTTCTCTCGTTCACTTACCTGTTCCACTTCAGATCTCCTCGGCCACAAAAGCTACCCCCACCCACATTCGCTCTGGCAGTTCACCTGCTCAGGTCATTCTGACATGCTGTTCA
>PVLD010029648.1:0-17788 GCA_004027595.1 Dinomys branickii
ATTTCAAGTGTGTATTTACCAAGTTCTCCTATGTCAGTGTCTCCTGGACTTGTTCTGAGTTGGGTGGATTTCTGCGATTTCATTTTAGCCCTTTGTCTTGTCATATTTGATGCCTGAGGCAGAACGCTCAGTCTCCTTCTACTCTGGCAGTTTAGCGAAGGTTGCCAGTGGCCCTAGGTTTCCTAGTGGGCAGGCCTGCCCCTCAGTGTCTGCTCAGATGTGCTGCTTAGACTGGGGTTTTCCAGTAGATGGTGTAGTGTACCTAGTTCTCCCTGGTCTCAGAGATGAACTGTGGTATCAGTTCATGGCAGATGGCTTGTTCCAGCAGCCCCTCAAATTTCAGGGCACATGTATGATCCATAATCTGGTTGTACTTGTAGTGCAATCCCAGACCAATTGTTCTGTGACCCTGGGCTGTTCAGGATACAGGCAAAACCTGGGCAGGAACTGCAGGGTCAACAGTTTGTGGACCATCTGATTCTATGTCTCTAGTCAGTTCAGGACATGCATTGGATCCAGGCATGGGCTGCCCCAACAGCAATTACAGACTGCCTGTGTTTTCAACCACCTGGAGGGCAGGGCGCAAGTGAAGCCCAGACCACAACCATGGTCTCAGCAATTACTGGTGTACCCACACCCAAACCTCACTCAGTGCTGGGCACACGCAGGGTGGGCCTATGCATGAATCCAGGTCAGAGCAGTTGCAAGGCTTCTGAGTGTGGATCTCCTGTCTGCACCAGGTGCATGGATGACAGAGACTCAGACTGTAATGGCGGCAGGGTCGTGAGTCCACTGCTCTGACCCTAGGAAATAGATGGCTAATATTTGTTTCTCTCAGCAGGGTTCATCTGGGAACTGTGCCATCAGGGGGTCATAGCCCGCTTGATTCTGCTTCTCCAGTCAATTCAGTCTGCCCAGAGAAGCAAGGAATGGGCCACACCAACAGTGATCACAGTCTGTGTGTGACTACCTGGAAGGCAGGGTGCGAGTGAAGCCCAGACCAGATCCACAGTCTCAGCAGCTCCTGGAGTGCCCACACCCAAACCTCATTCAGTGCTGGGCATGCACAAGGAAAGCCCACACATGAAACCAGGTGAGAGCAGTTTGCAAGACTTTTGAGTGTGAATCTCTTGTCTGCACCAGACACTGGGAGGGGGGAGACTGAAACTATAATAAGGTCAGAAGTCTTACTACTTATCCCAATTTATAACCAATCTTATTGTTTCTATTTATCCAAAATTAATAATCTACCTTCAAATTTACCGGGTGCCTTTACTTCTTAATTCTAAGTTTTCTTAGGCCATACTGTTGTGCTATAGGAATTTACATTGCTCTCCATAGGTCTAAATCTTTTTCTCCTCAGATACCATAAGTACTACTTGTCTATTTAATTTTCTCTTCCAAGGTGCATGTATATGTCTAGGCTTCTAGGATTTTCTCCTCCATTTTCTTTATTTTTGTGGTTTTGTAATTTTTAGTTGCTCTTACTATCATGTCTCTTGCCTTCAATGAGCGATTGAAATAAACACATGTGCTTATTTAGAAGTTTCTGGAAGTAATTTATTTAGGGGAGTAACATGATTAGATATATAGTCCATAACAGAAAACCCAAACAGTAGATGTGGACAGAATAATTTTGAAAAAAGTGAAGAATTTAGATAAGCAGAATTGCTGTAGAAGATGAACTGTGTGATGGTTAATCCTGACTGTGAAATATATTGGACTGAGATATATTCAGGAATCTAGGACAGCACACTTGGGTATGTCTGGGCATGTGCTAAGAGACTGTTGCATCTAACTTCATTGGTGGATTAGTCTATTGATGATGTCATAATTTGATATTATGATTGGGAGGTGCTGGAGAATTAGGCAGTGAGAACTACTTGAAGGGAGTGGATCGTGAAGGTCTGTGGACCCCTTTTCTTTGCTTTTTCCAACCTGCTCTGCTTCCAGCTGCCAAAAGCTGAGCAAGTTTCTTTTGTCTCACACTTTCACTCTGAGGTTTCTGACTTAGAGCCAGCTGACCATGGACTGAAACTTTCAAACTAAGAGCCACAAGTAACCTTTTGTCCTTCAAATTGTATATGTAAAGTATTTTATCTTAGAAACAAAAAAGGTATACGGATTCATCTGCATTTGTAAAACTGAAGGTAGAGAGGAGGTGCTAAATATGAAAACTGCTAAGGAGGTACAATCATTAGCAAGTGTTTTCAAGTTAAATGTTAAAGCCTATATTTCCATCATGAACAACAATCATAAAACAAGATTGACTAGATAAATTCAAAATTTCCATTTTGTACATTATGATCCTAGAGAGCAATGGAATATGTAGGTAGAGATATCCAGTGGAAAACTGACCACAGAACTAAAGGTCTTTGGAAAAAATACTCAATTGAGAACCATCCATATTAAAATGCTATAACTTGTCAAAAACTTGCTTCCTCCAAATTGGTACTAATAATTTATTAAATAGAAATGATAACATTTTTGTTATTCCAATGTTTTTAGATCATTGTGAAATGGACATATTACCCTTGTTTTAGAAAAGTATCTCACTTCTTCCTCGGGGAAACACCAAATGTCGGGTGACGCCTGTGCAGCGGGAGGGCCCGGAGGCCCTGGGGGCCCAGGCATGGGAGGCCGCGGTGGCTTCCGTGGAGGCTTCAGCAGTGGTCTTAGAGGCCTCGGTCGTGGGCGCGGCAGGGGCCGGGCGAGGCCGTGGGGCTCCTGTCGGTAAGGCTGAGGACAAGGAGTGGATTCCTGTCACTAAGCTGGGCCGGCTGGGCAAGGACATGAAGATCAAGTTTCTTGAGGAAATTTATCTCTTCTCCTTACCTGTTAAGGAGTCTGAGATTATTGACTTTTTCCTGGGCACATCCCTCAAGGATGAAGTTCTAAAGATCATGCTTGTGCAAAAGCAGACTCGTGCTGGCCAGTGGACCAGGTTCAAGGCATTTGTCGCCATTGGGGACTACAACAGTCATGTTGGTCTGGGTGTAAAGTGCTCCAAGGAGGTAGCCACTGCCATCCGTGGGGCCATCATCCTGGCCAAGCTCTCCATTGTCCCAGTGCGGAGAGGCTACTGGGGGAACAAGATCAGCAAGCCCCACACTGTTCCTTGCAAGGTGACAGGCGGCTGTGGCTCTGTTGGTGCGTCTCATCCCCGCCCCCAGAGGCACCAGCATCATCTCAGCCCCTGTGCCCAAGAAGCTGCTGCTTGATGGCTGGTATTGACGACTGGTACACCTCGGCCAGGGTCTGCACTGCTACTCTGGGCAACTTTGCTAAGGCCACCTTTGATGCCATATCCAATACCTACAGCTACCTGACCCCTGACCTTTGGAAAGAGACTATGTTCACCAAGTCTCCCTATCAGGAATTCACCGACCATCTTGTGAAAACCCACACCAGAGTCTCTGTCCAGAGGACTCAAGCTCCAGCAGTAGCTACAATATAAGGGTTCTTACACAAGAAAAATAAAATCTATCAAAGGTTAAAAAAAATTAGAAAGGTATCTCAGATGTACCTAAAATAATTATGCATATCACATCTTATATATTAATAATATTAATCTAATAATACTGTGATATTTTAGAACCAGGTAGAACAGAAAGAATTTGGTTCTCAGTACACAGATTGATTCTGGACATCTAGTTTGTTAGGCAATTCCTCTCTCACTTCACTGTAAATGTGTCAGCCAAAGATATGTGCTCCATCAAATTATGAATCAGTTTGAATTTCAGTTAAATGGGGATATAGCTCAGTGGAATAAGCGCTTGCCTAGCAAGCGCAGGGTCCTGAGTTCGATCCCCAGTACCGAAAAAAAAAAAAAACGAATTTCAGTTAAATGGTAAGTTTTTAGAATTTTGTAAGTTCTATATTTTATAAATATTTACTATTTTTGAGATTTTATGTTTATAAGCCATACATCCAAATCTGTTATGCAGATTTAAGCCATTTCCAAACAAAATACTAACAATATTCTTCATAAAACAAAATAATCTTAAAATTTATAGGAACTAGAAAAGAACTTGCTAAGCGTTTTGCTAGCAAAAGTAATCTACGGTAAGAAGAGCAAAACCAAAAGCAGCACAATCCTGGACATTAAATTATTTTACATTGGGAGACTGAGGAAGGAGGATAGTTGTGAGTTCAAGGCCAGCCTGGGCTACAAAGTGAGCTCAAGGCCAGCCAGAACTGCATAGTGAGACCCTGTCTCAAAACGACAAAAAAAAAATATTTTACAAAGTTACACTGACTTTTTTTAGAAAGGATGATACTGGCACAAAAACAGATGTGCACATCCTTGGAACAGAATAGAAGATGCAGAAACAATCTCAGGCACATTTAGCAATTTGATGTCTATAACAGGGGCCAAAAACATACACCAGAGGAAAGACACTCTCTTTAATAAATGATTCTGGAACAATCAGGTATCTATACGCAGAAGATTGAATCTAGAACCATATCTCTCACCATCTACTAAACTAAAATCAAAATGGTTCAAATATCTAAATATAACCTAGTTTTTACGAGACCAAAGAAATGCATACCTCTATGGGTCTTTGTTCTAATATTATTTTTTCAAGTTTTATCTTTTTTTAAAGATAAAAGAATGAAAAAATATTAAAAAACACACAGACATAAACAAAGCAACACAAAAACAATACAGAATTTTAGAGAAGGTGACAGGAAATTAATAATGGTTGTTGCATTATATATTGTTGTCTTCAAATTGGCTACTCAGTTAAGCAAATATAAGAATGTAAGATTGATCAAACAATTACATGTTGACTGTTCTTTTCCATAAAGCAATATAAATCAGTAGTACAATTATATTAGCTATCTTGTGTATACATATATACATATTATTCCCTTCTTTCTTTCTTTTCTCTTTTCCTTCATTCCAGTTGTTCTTTCCTTTTCAGCAGTTACTCTCCCTTTTACAATATCTATTCCACTGTTTAGATTTTATTTACTTTTTCACATCCTAAAACTAGTGAGACAATAGTGTTTACACATGCAGGTATAATTTATTTCATGTCATGTGTATCATCTCTAGTTTCATCCATTTACCTATAAAAGCCTTGAGTTTATCTTTCTTTATAACTAATTAATATTTCATTATACAAAAATATCATATCATTTTATACATTTTCTACATCATTTTATATATTTATACAGTTTATGGGCATTTGGGTTGATTCCCCAATAGAGTTACTATAATTTGCAATGATATAAACATGGATGCACTCATATCACTGTGCTATGTTTTTACTTCTGGAAAAACACTCAAAAGAGAAATAGCTGCGATGAATGGGACATCCAATCCTAGTTTACTGAGGACACTCAAGACTGATCTCCACAGTGGTTGAACCAGCCTACACTCCCACAAACAGTGGAGAAGTGTTTGTTTTTCTGCACAGCACCTCCAGCATTTGCTATTGGTTGATTTCTTGATGATAGCCATTCTTTCTGGGGTGAAATGGAATCTCAGTGCTTTCATATGCGTTTCTTGAATACTAATAATGTTCAACATTTTTTTCATGTATATATTTGCTATTTGAACTTCTTCATCTGAGAAAAGTGTATTCATCTCACATGCTCATTTTTCTATTGGATCTCTGAATTGGGGGGGCCTGATTTTTAAAAATTCTTTGTATTTTCTAGATAAAAGTCTTTTGTCCAAGGAACAGTTGGCTAAATTTTTTCCTAATTTTTGGGTTTTCTTTTTACTCTGCTGGTGATTTCTTTAGATGTGCAAAAACATTTTAGTAAGATTAGATCCCAGTTTGTGATTCTTTCAAGTATTTCCCAGGCAGTTTGTTTTTTGTTTATGAATTCTCTGCCTACCCCTATGTCTTCAATACTTTGACCTATATTCTCTTCCAGTAGACTTGGTGTTTCTGTTTTAATATTTATATCTTTGATCCTATTTGACTTTAGTTCATTGTGATAGACCTAGGTCTCATTTCAGTCTTTGGCATGTGACAAGCCAGTCCTCCCAGAACCATTTATTAAAAAGGCTTTCTTTCAGTGAATTTGTTTGACACCTTTGTTAAAGATAAGGTGGCTCAGTGTGTTTGTGGTTGTAGCTCCATCTTGCAGTCTGTTCCAGTGGTCCTCAGATCTGTTTTTCGTTTTTGGGGTTTTTTTTTTTGGCCAAGATCATGTTGATTTTACCACAGTAGCTTTGTAATATAATTTCCAGTCAGAAATTGTGACACTACCTGACTTGTTTTTCTTGCCCAGAATTGCTTTTGCTATTCTAGGCCTCTTCTTATTCCAGATGAATTTTAGGAATTTTTCTGTAGATCTGTGAGATATACTAATGGTGTTTTAATTGGGATTGCTTTGAATCCATACAACAATTTTGGGAGTGTGACCATTTTCACAATGTTGGTTCATTCTGTCCATAAGCAAGGAATATCTTTCCATTTTCTGAAATCCTCTTCCATTGCCTTTTGCAGAGTACTGTAGTTTTCACTGTATAGATCTTTTACTTTTCTCATTAGACTGATTCCTACATATTTCAGTTTTTTGAATGCCATTATGAAAGGTATGATTTCCTTAATTACTTTCTGAGTGTGTTTGTTGCTTGTGTGTAGGAATGATATTCACTTTTGAGTGTTAACTTTCTATCCAACTATGCTACTCAATTTGCTTATTAATTCTAGGTATATTTTCGTGGAGTTTTTGTGGTCCTCAATGTAGACTATCAGGTGATCTTTGAATATTAATAATTTCATTTCTTTCTTTCCTATTCTTATTCCACATATATTTCTCTCTCTTGTCTAATGGCACTGTCTGATGTTTGCAGAACTCTGTGGAATAGGAGTTGTGACCCTGGACCTGCTTCTCTTGTTCCTGACTTTAGAATCAAAGCTTTCAGTTTTTGTCCACTTAGTATGATGTTAGCTATTGGTTTTTTATAGATGGCTTTGATCAGATTGAGATAAAGACCATATATTCCTACTTTCTGTAGTTTTTATCATGAATGAGTGTTGACCTTTTCAGAAGGTATTTCTGCATCTATTGGGAGGATTATGTGATTTTTGTCTTTGGCTTTGTTGATCTGGTATATTATATTAATTGATTTTCATATATTGAAGCATCCTTACATTCCTGGGATGAATTCCATTTGGTCATCATGTATAATCTTGATGATTTTCTGAATTATGTTTGTTAGTATTTTAGTGAGTATATTTACATCTATATTCATTAGGGATACTGGCTTATAATTTTCTTTTTGGGTTGGCTCTTTCCCTGATTTTGATATCAGTATATTTGCCTCCAGAAATGAGTAAGTGAGGATTGCTTCCTTTTCAATTTCATTGAAGAGTTTGAACAGTGTTGGCATTAAATCTTCTCTGAATGTCTTGGAAAATTCAGCTGTGAATTCATGAGCATCAGGATTTTTCTTTGTTGGTATATATTTAGTCATGTTTTCAATTTCATTAATTGATATTAGATTATTCAAGATTTTTGTATCTTCTTGATTCAATGTTGTTAGTGCATACATATCTAGGAATTTTTCCTTTTCTTCTGTGTTTTCCAACCTATGAGAGTAAAGATTTTCATAGTAAGTATTGATGATCTTTTGAATTTCTATAGGTTCTATAGTGATTTCATCCTTTTCACTCCTGAATGCATTAATTTAATGTTTTTCTTTCCTCTTTTGATAGGGTTGGCTAGGAGTTTATCAATTGTATTCATTCTTTCAATTCTTTAGTTCAGTAATTCTTTGTAGTGTTTTCTTCATATCAATTGCTTTAATTTCTGCCTTTACCTTTATAATTTCCTCCCTTCTTTGGCTTTGGGCTTCAGTTGTTCATTTTTAAAAGTCTGAAGTGCAGCATTTGGCTATTTATTTGTTCTCATTTTGATTTTTCAGTTTACCACTATAACTTTCCTTTGAGACCTGCTTTCAGTGCATCCCACAGATTCTGGTAAGTTATATTTATATGTTTGTTTTCTTGTTAATATTGTTTAATTTCTTCTTTAATTTCATCTGTGACCCATTGGTTGTTGAAGAGGCTGTTATTTAATTTCCATGTTTTTATAGAGCTTTTGTGGCTCTTTTGCCATGAATTTCCAATCTCATTACACTGTTGTCAGATAATATGCATGTGTAGCTTCAATTCTTTTGCATTTAGTTAAGCATATTTTATGGGCTAATATGTGGTCTCTCTTAGAGAATGTCCTAAGTGCAGATGAGAAAAATATGTGTTCTGATGTTGTGGAGTGGAACACGCTGTGAACCTCACTAAGTCCACTTGTTCACAACTTTTCTTCAATTCCATTATTTCTTTGTTAATTTTTTTCCCAGTTGACCTATCTCTTTGTTTCAATGGGGTGTTAAAGTCCTTCACAGCAATAGTGTTATTAGTTATTTGCTTTTCATGTTTATTGAGGTTTTTCTTATATAGTTGGGAGCTCCCGTATTTGGTTCATAGATATTTATGATGGATACCTCTTTCTTTTGAAGTTTTCCCCTAGCAAGTATGCAGTGACCTTCTTTATCTCTTTTCATCATTCTTGGTTTGAAGTTCACATTGTCTGCAATCAGAATAGCTACCTGCTTTTTTCTCAGTTCCTCTCACATGGAGAATTGCTTTCCAATCTTTGACTTTCAGTGTGTGCATTCCCTTTAGAGTTAAATGTGTTTCTTGAAGACAGCATATTGTAGGATTTTGTTTCTTAATCCACTTTGCTATTCTGCTTCTTTTGATTGGTGAACTGATTTCCTTTACAATAATGACTATAACTATTATGTATTGGTTCCTGCTATTGGTTTCCTACTTTTACTCTCTGTTGCTTTCTATACTATGTGGGTTCCTCTGTACTGTTGTTCTTCAAATTGTGGTCATATTTATATCTTCCTAGACTATCTTTTAGTACACTTTGTAGTATTGTTTTGGTACTCATGAAGTTCTTCAGTTGTTTTTTGTCATGAAAATATTTTATTTTTCCATTAAATTTGAAGGATGTTTTTGCAGGATACATCAGTCTGGGTTGGAAGTTATTTTGTTTTAGTACCTACAATACATCACTGTTCTTAATTTGTTGGTTTGTGTTAAGAAATCTGCTGCGATTCTCATGGGGTTTCCTTTATAGAAGATCTATTTATTCTGTCAAACACCTTTTAATATTCTGTCCTTTTGCTGGATTCCAGGGATCTTGATTATTGTGCATCTGTGTAGTTTTATTTTGGTTATGGCTAGTTGGAGTTCTATATGCCTCACTTAACTGTATGTCAAATTCTTTATCCATACTTGTGAAACTTTCTACTATTACTTCTACAAATAGTCTTTATCCCTCATTTTGTTGACTCCTACTACTTTATTAACACCTATTAGCCTTATATTATTTGTCTTTGCACTGTCTTGCAACTGTTGAATTGATAGTTCCTGGCTACTTGTTATTTTTCAGAGATCTTTTCTTTTGTCACCGTTATCTGCAATGCTCTCTTCAAGATCTATCTTTGGCTTCATTCATGCAATTTTGCCACCACTTGATGGAAATTTTTATTCCCTGAGTATTTCTTTGAATCTGTTTCATACATTCTTCTTTCTTCCCTATATTGTTTGTTTAACATTTCCATCATTTTTCTATGCTCTTCTTTTTTTATATATGTCTTCTTTAGATATGCTGAGCAATGCTTCCATTACTGTTGTCATTTCACTTTTTACCTCAGAGGCTATTTGTGATTTGATCTCTTCTATGGTCTGATGAAGTTGTTTCTTTACTTCATTTGCCTTTCCTCAGCAGCTTATCAAAAGTCTCTAGGGTCCCTAGATTTCCTGCGTGTCAGGCTTGCCCCATGATGGCCATGAGAGGTGGGGCACAAGTCTGAGATCCCCAGGCATTTGAAGGAGCACATCACTCAGATAAGAGCCACAATGGTCGCAGAATGCTGGCCTTCAGCACCATGGCCCCCAGGCAGTTGAATGAGGTTGCCCAAGCCCCAGCTATGAGTCACAGGTCTGCAGGTCACTGGGCACCAGAACTGGAGCCCTTTGGCATTTGATGGAGTGTACCTGTCTCTTCTGGGCCTCAGCCACGAAGCACAGGGTCAGTGGAGCATAGGCAGCTGGTCCAAGGTCCACAGGCAGTTGTTTGTGGGTACCTGGGCCTCAGCCATGAACCACAGTGTTGGTTAGATGTAGGACTCTGGTGCTGGAGTCCTCTAATATGGTTTAGCAAGACCATGAAAAAATAATTCTAATTTCTCTCATGCATACAAAAGTATTTTTTCTTTGTGGTAGAAACAATAGTAAGCTTCTTATTTTGGAAGCAGTGGGATAGATTCTTCACATTTTTATTATTATTATAAAGCACTTTTTTTGGTCAAAGGAATTTTATTTGTTGTTATAAATATATCATGCCCCTGAGAATGGGAAACTATAAATTACAGCATTGAAAATAGTATAGAAGATCTGCTAATCTCCAAATTACAAATTATCTCTGAGCAGAATTCAACTGCTGGCAAAATTCTGTAAAAGTGATTCATCACTCATCGTTAACTTCCTTCTTCCAAATATATTTTCAAAAAGAGATTTTAATATAAATTGATTTGGGTAGCTTATATTTAATTTCAGACGAAGAGAAGTAGGTTAATTTCTTTTTGGTTATACTCACAGTTAAGGTTTAATGTAGGTTTGTTTTTATAAGAAAACTTAATACCAGTAGCCCCAAGTTCAGCTATGCAACAAATAGCTTCTCAACTAACTCTCTACCTATGCACTGGAGAATACTAAGGTAATTTGTCATCTTCCAGGTGCAATAATTGAATGTTATATCAAATTTTAGGATTCTTTTCTCCATGTACATCTTTTGTAATAAAAAAGAGGGTGAAACTATAAGTCTAAGATCAAAATTCTCTCTTAATGATTATTTCTATGCTGTATATTTGGCCTCAGAAACACCATTTCTCTAAATCCCACCTTACTAATATAGGCTATTGTATGATGGCTTATACATAAAGTACCCCAAAAGAACTATTTTCAGAATAATATTTTTATTCCTTTGGGGTTCTTTTGTTCTTTTCTTAAAATATATATTGCAAAGATAGCAACTCTTTATACCACACTAGGAAGCTCTCCTTCCTTAATTTTCTGCCTTCCTCTTTCTTTCCAAATATTGATCTACTTATTTGTAATATTCTACTTTTTCAGCTAACAGACTTAAATTGCACAAAAGTACAATTTTAAGTATAAGTTCCAATTAAAATTATGAATTTCAAACTACCCATGATTTATTAAGCTCATTAGATTGAATTATTTGAAAACAAAGTATTAAAATCATTTCTAAATGATCATAATTGTCAAACACAGTTGCACTTGGCTGAAATAAATGTAATGGCATGTACAATTTTTGACACTAACGTACTCTTCCAGAATTTCTATATTTTCAATATCAAACTGATGTCATGATTACAAGTATACATAGCTAATAAGCTTTGTGAAAGTGTATATTTTACTATATTTTCTCTATAGATGTTCTATAAACTTATATATGGAGATTCTAATTAATGCAGAGACTTGTGTATATATGAACAAATGGTACACTAGCATCAGAAGTCACAGAAGAGGCACAGGTGAGAAAACAGCCCAGAAGGCTGAAATTCTGTGGTACAGTCCCACTCTTATGCATATAAAATTAAATTATGTCCTTATTTATTTTTATACACTGAGGTATTATGTTCTAGATAAAAAAGAAAATGAAATGGAAACCACTTGTTCTGAGTGCAATGTCAATCATTAAACCACTAAGATTTATAGAAGTCATTGCCAAAAATAACATTTGATGTTTTTTCATTTTACAAAACCAAATATAATTCCTTTCTTATTTCTCAAACATCACAGACAGAAGAACATGTTAAAATATTAAGATTAGTATTTCTGCTATAAGCACTGGTCACTAAATTTGATTTTTTAATTAAAGTATATGTCTATAGTTCCTTTTTCTGTTTGTATCTTTCTCTGGTTTGGGTGTCAAGATAATACTTGCCTCCACGAAAGAGTTAGGGAGTACTGCTGAAATATAACCAGCATAATTATCCTCATTCCTCTGAAGATAAGACAGGATGATATGAAGGGTTTGAAAAGACCCTTTGAAAGTAGCCAGAAAAGAAAATTAGAGTTGAAATGCTTCCCTTTCATCAGGTTATAATCAATATTTTCTAATAAATTTTCTAAAGGAAACTATAGCTAATAATTATGAAATTTGCTCTCATTTGTTACCTTGTTCTTATACATGAAAAGTCAAAGATAAAAGCTATGTATAGAACTTGAATTGAAACATATAGGTATACATGAATAAATTCTTAAAATAATAGCTAAGAACAATAAATGCAGCTGGTCCCAGGCAAAATTGTGAGGTAGATAAAGCTTAAATTCAGCATCAGAAATAATAAAGTGTGAAGGTCATCACTTACTAAAATTTCCCCCACAGACTTCCGGGAAGATGGCAACCAGGTGAGCAGCAAAAGAAAAGATCCTCCCTGATAGAGAGCTCCAGCTCAAGACATGCATGGCGCACGCGAGTGCTGGGACCGCGACTGTGAAGTTCAAACTGAACGAGTTGTTCTGCACTGCCCAGGCCGCAGCAGGACGGCCCAACTTGCCGTGGCGAGGCGCAGGGGGGCACGGAGTGCTGGGCACCTGAGGCGCTCGGCACAGCGCGTGGGCAGCAGGTCCACCAGGTCTGCGCACCCCAAGGGCACCTGCAGTGGGCCAGACCCTCCCGCCTCCCTAACCTGCGTGGTTCACCCTCAGCTGCAGCCAGAAATTGGCTTTTTGGCGGCTGCAGCGTGGGAAGGACTCGGAGCTCGCGCTCCTCAGGCAGGCTGTGCTAATCTGGGCTGTGGACCGGGATCCTGCTCTGGTCCCCATCCCTGCTGCCAGTGCCCTCCTTGGCCTGCAACCCACAGGCACAGTGGCGGCTGCTATCAGCGACCCCTACGAGAGCACCAAGGAGACAGAGAAGCACCGGGGAACAGCGGATCGCAGGCAAAGCATGAAATATTAGCACTTTGGGACCTTCTTGCCTGCACAGAATCTGGGAGGGGTGACCTGACTGCATGCTGTGACCCACTGGATCAATGAGTGGGGGAGGAGCTCTGCGCCCATGCCTGCAGGAAACCCTGGGAGGGCAGGAGAGCTGTTTACACACCCCAGCCAGTTATCTGGGTAGGGAGTAGCTCAGCCCACAAAGCAGCATCTGAGCAGCCTTTTGAGCACAACTACTACCAGAAAGATTATGGGAAATTCCCCCTAAGAGAAGGAGTCATTGGAGTAGCCTTTGAAATGGGCGTTTTCTGGTGAACTGCCTGGGTAATTTATAGCTCAGTAGTTTATATCTCATTTGAACAATGGGAAGACAGAAGAACAAAACACAGTCTCAGAACTCAACCCACCGAGAACAAGTCCTGGATGCAAGGATACAGGGGAACCAGGAAGCCACATACCTGCAAGTTCTGAAATGATAGCATTTGAAATAAAGAAACAACTCCAACAAGCCATAGAAGAGATTAAAACAGAAATGAGGCACATACCTACAATTTATGAAACAATTACATCTGAAGTAACGAAACAAATCGATCAGGCCATAGAAAAGATGAAAGCAGAAATTAGTCACATACCTGCATTCTCGGAAAGGAACACATCCGAAGTAAAGAAACAACTCCATCAGGCCAAAAAAGAGATTAAAGTAGAAATATTCTCTCAGACAAAAAATGAACTGAAAACCATAATGGAAGAAATGTTCCACACACACAGAGAAGAAATAGATGAAAGAATAGAAGAAAATAGGAAACAAATGGAAACGTTACAAGAGCAATTTAGGAATGAATTACCACGAATGAGACAGATCCAAAGAGATTGCCAGGAATTGAAAACTTCCACTGAAAGCTGGCAAAACCACTTAAATGAAGCCGAAGATAGAATTTCAGATCTTGAAGACAGCATGGCAGCTAAGGAGCGTGAAAGGAAGGATCTCATAAAGTCATCAAGGTTCCAAGAAAAATCAATACAACAGCTGCAAGATGAGGCAACAAGAAACAATATTCGAGTTATAGGAGTTAGTGAAACAGCAGGAGACAACACAAATGATATAAAAAGAATATTTGCTGAAATAATAGCAGAAAATTTCCCAAACATAGTAAAAGATACTGAAGTACAGTTAATCGAGGCATATAGAACCCCAAATAGCCATATCCCAAACAAAACCACGCACAGACATAATAGTCAAGATCGCAGACATCCAGCAAAAGAACACAATATTAAAACTGCTAGACAAAAGAAACAGATCACCTATAAATGAAAGCCCATCAGAATCACAGCATACTTCTCAATTGAAACCATGAAATCAAGAAGACCTTTGAGAGAAGTATTACAAGATTCTGAGACAAAACAACTTCCAAAGCAGACTGATGTATCCTACAAAACTATCCTTCAAATTCAGTGGAGAAATAAAATATTTCCACGACAAAGAACAACTGAAGAACTTCATGAGTGCCAAACCAGCATTGTAAAAAGCACTAAAAGATATTCTAGACAGAGAAAAACGTGACCACAATCCCAAGAACAACCATAGAAATAAACCCTCAAACAGAACAAGTAAACAGACATCAAAAGAAGGAAAACAACAATAAGTAAATAACATGACCAGAATAAGCCAACAGATAACCATTAATGTAAATGGCCTCCATTCACCAGTCAAAAGGAAAAGATTGGCAGAGTGGATTAAGGAACACAACCCAATGATATGTTGTATACAGAAAACATATTTTACTCAAAAGGAAATCCGTAGGCTGAAAGTTAAGGGATGGAAAACTGTTCTCCAGGCAACAGGTCCCCAGAAAAAAGCAGGGGTAGCTAATATGTTTGCAGACGATGTAAAGTTCAAAAAAAACAATCACAAGTGATAAAGAAGGTCATTACATACTAGTTAGGGGAAAGCTGCAAGAGGAAGAGGTAACTCCTAAACATTTATGCACCAAACAATGGAGCACCTAACTTTGCAAGTCAAATCTTAACAGATGTGAAAAATCAAATAACTAATAACACTATTGTAATAGGGGACCTAAACACCCCTCTAACGCAAAGAGACAGGTCAACTGGACAGAAACTAAGCAAAGAAATAACAGACCTGAACCAAAAGTGTGAACAAATGGACTTAATAGATGTATACAGAGTGTCCCAACCCACAATATCAGAATACACATTTTTCTCAGCTGCACATGGGTCTTTCTCTAAAATAGACCACATTCTAGTGCATAGAGGATATGTACCTAAATGCAAAAGAACTGAAATTATCCCATGCGTATTATCGGACCACAGTGCAATGAAATTGGAAATAAATGAAAAAGAGAACTCCAAAAATGGCATAAACACTTGGAAATCAGACAACAACCTCCTGAATAACCAATGGGTCACACAAGAAGTTTAAGAAGAAATTAAAAAATACCTACAAACAAGTGAAAATGCAAGTACAACCTACCGGAATCTGTGGGATGCAATGAAAGCAGTCCTCAGAGGGAAATTTATACCAATGAACTCATATACAAAGAAAACAGAAAGAGAGCAAATAAATAGCCTAATGCTACATATCAAAATCTTAGAAAAAGAGCAACAAGCCAAACCAAGAGCCCAAAGAAGGGAGGAGATGACAAAACTCAGGGCAGAAATTAATGCAATTGAGATGAAGAAAACGCTACAAAAAATAAGTGAATCAAAGAGTTCGTTCTTCGAAAGAATAAATAAAATTGATAAACCCCTAGCCAACCTTATCAAAAAAAGAAGTTAAAGAACTCATATTCATGCAATAAGGAATAAAAAGGATGAAGTCTCTACAGATCCCACAGAAATCCAAAAGATCATTAATACCTACTTTGAAAATCTTTACTCCCATAGGATAGAAAATTCAGAAGAAATGGACAGATTCCTAGAAAGGTACAAATTACCAAAATTGAATCAGGAAGACGTAAAAATCCTGAACAACCCAATATCAGTTAATGAGATTGAAAACATCATTAAACACTTACCAACAAAGAAAAGCCCAGCCCCTGACGGATTCACAGCAGAATTCTATAAAACATTCAGAGAGGATCTAATGCCAACACTCCTCAAACTCTTCAATGAAATCAAAAAGGAAGCAACTCTCCCTAACACATTTCTGGAGGCAAGTGTTATACTGATACCAAAACCAGAGAGGGACCCAACCAAGAAAGAGTACTACAGGCCAATCTCTCTAATGAGCATAGATGCAAAGATACTCAACAAAATATAGGCAAATAGATTACAGCGAATCATAAGGAAAATTATACATCACGACCAGGTAGGTTTCACTCCAGGAATGCAGTGATGGTTCAATATTGGCAAATCTATAAATGTATTACACTATATTAATACAGTAAAAGACAAAAACCAAATGATCATCTCAACAGATGCACAGAAGACTTTCGATAAAGTCCAACATACATTCATGTTTAAAACCTTAGAAAAAATAGGGGTAGATGGCCTCTACCTCAATCTGATCAAAGCCATCTGTGACAAACCAACAGCCAACATCATACTAAATGGATATAAACTGAAAACTTTCACTTTAAAATCAGGAACAAGACAAGATTGTCCATTGTCACCACTCCTATTCAACATAGTTCTCGAAGCACTAGCCAGAGCAATAAGACAAGAGAGAGAAATAAAAGGAATAAGGAGAGGAAAGGAAGTAGTCAAACCATAACTATTTGCAGATGACATGATACTATACATGGAAGACCCCAAAATCTCCACAAGAAAACTCCTGGAATTAATTGACAAATTCACCAGCGTAGCTGGATACAAAGTCAATACCCAAAAATCAATAGCTTTCCTATACACGAACAACAAACAGACTGAGAGAGAAATTGAGAAAACCATACCTTTTAGAATAGCAACCAAGAAACTGAAATACTTAGGAATCAATCTAACAAAGAATGTGAAAGATTTAATCAGTGAAAACTACAGTACTCTGAAACAGGAGATCGAAGAGGATTTCAATAAATGGAAAAACATCCCCTGCTCATGGTTAGGGAGAACTGACATTGTGAAAATGGCCATACTACCAAAACTGTTGTACAGATTCAATGCAATTCCCATTAAACTACCATTAGCATACCTCACAGATCTAGAGAAAATATGGCTCAAATTCATCTGGAACCAGAGGAGACCCAGAATAGCAAAAGCAATCCTGGGCAATTAGGACAAGTCAGGTGGAATCACAATCCTTGACCTGCAATTATACTACAAAGCTACTGTAATAAAATCAACCTGGTACTGGCTAAAAAACAGACCAGAGGATCAATGGAACAGACTGGAAGATGCAACCACAAGGAAAAACACACTCAGCCACCTAATATTTGACAAAGGGTTCAATCAAACCCACTGGAAAAAAGAAGGCCTGTTTAATAAGTTGTGCTGGAAAAACTGGCTGGCCTCTTGCCGAAAACTGAATACAGACCCCAGTCTATCACCATGCACCAAACTCAGATCAAAATGGATCACAGACCTCAACATTACAACAGAAACTCTAAATCTATTGGAAGAGAAAGTAGGTAAAAATCTTGAAGACATAGGAGTAGGCAGAGAGTTCATGAACAAAAATGAAACTGCAAGGGAAACACTTCAAAGAATCAATAATTGGGACCTCATCCTACTGAAAAGTTTTTGTACATGTAAAGAAATCACCAGCAAAGTAAAAAGAAAACCCACAAATTGGGAAAAAATCCTAGCTGGCTGTCCCTCAG
>PVLD010029649.1:0-17786 GCA_004027595.1 Dinomys branickii
TTTCTAAAATAAAAAAAAAAAAAAAAAACTAGATGTATCTAGAGGAGCAGACTGCCAAGTAGGTATGATTTTTACATTTGCTAACAAGCCAGTGGAAAGAAATAGCTAAAACTAGTCCTGTGTTTTGCTTCTCCTTCAAAACTGTGCTCCAGCTTACAACACTATCAGGGTCAGGCAAAATTTCTCATCTTGTACTTTTATCTACCAATTTGTATTCCTCTGAAATTAAATTCCAATGCAAATGTATTTTGCTGAGAATGAGAGATATGTAGTCCAGTGTTACAACTTACTACCCCCATGAAAAAATAATGACTCATTAAAGTCTCCATGTTTTTTCTGTTACCCTTTTAGTGACCTACCCTGTCTAAAATTTCAGACTTTTCATAGCTAACCTTAATGTGAGATGCTGACTTTTCTCTCTTTGGTAGCTCTGATGCTCACAATAACATCGTTTTTTCACATTGTGTGAGAGGTTGTGGCCTCTTCATTTAAGAACCTAATGACATTAATTGGAGTTGGAGTAGCATTATTTTCTCTGAAAGCATCATATTCTACAACATGTTGCATGAAGATTTTTTCCTGATGTCTGCAACACAATTTGTATCTTAGTGACCTGTGAGCTGTTTGTGGAATTTTAGCTTTATGTTTCACTTCTTAAAGTAGGTAAAACAAGACCTAATCTAAATTTATATATTTAGGCCAAAGTTACTAAAAATTTACTCTTTAAATGCAACTAGAAAAGGCCTCCTTATATACCATGTTTCAAAGTAAAACCAGACGATTAAAAATATGGACAATTTTATTGAAAGGTTCAATATTTCCTAATGGTAATGAAATTTCACTCCTTTACAATATATTTAGCCAGAAATGTATATTCAAAGTGATTTAGAGAGCTTGATTTCCTCCAAAAAGATGACTTTTCATATCCTAAATTATATTGTTGCACAAAACAGACCAAACACAGGAGTAAACTGCACCAGAAGGCTAGGAAGTAGTCTATTATACTGGTGAGCTTCTGACTAGGGACTTTCCTAAGGAGCCAGAGCCCTACCCACAACGTTTCGGGGCTATTAAAGGGAAAGTCAGCAGTGAGGTACATAGGCAGATTTGACACATATGACTGGAGGGCTGGGTGACATATTGAGTTGCTGAAGGACTTTCAACATCTCACGTTACATTACAAGGCTCAGTTATACAAAGCAAGAGTTATATAGATAAAGAAATGTCCCATTATATTTAAAGTTACATTGCAAGGCCATCAGTTATGCAAAGCATGGGTTATGCAAAGGAATAAATGGCTCATTGTATTTCAAGTCACTTTGCAAGGCTATCAGTTACGAAGGCAGCAAAGACAGGGGTTTACACAAAGGGAAAAGCATTCCCATTACTAGACCTGCTGGACATTGTCCTTTTGGTCTTGGTGGGCATCCTGGGAAGGCTTTTATTTAAAATTTTAATTTCTCCCTTCAATATGAGTACATTTGCTCTTTTGTCAAAACGATAGTACCTCACTTGTCATTATTGAAAATCCCTCATCCATTTTGAATTTGTATATTTATTAGCTGTATTCTTCACTATGATTTTTTATTTTCTTTTATTCAATAAGCAATCAATTCTCAAATAGTTGTCATATCCTAAAAACAAAAATAACATTCACTTTTTAAATTCCAAATCATTGTTAAAGATATTTTTCTTTAGCAATTTGATTTCAAGTGATATTATGATCAGCATTTCTCCCACTTTCATGAGGCTACAAGCTATGGGTCAAATAGCAGCATAACTTGGGGAAAGCATGATGTTTGTTGGCAAAAAAGATTTTCCTTATAATTTTAAACTCAGTGGGTAAGGTTGTTGAGGATAAATTTAGTGACACCCACAAAGATTCTGGCAAAATGTTTTCAACACATATTATTTTCTTTCTCTTTATTTCTGACCGTCATTTCATCTGTACCACTTTGCATTGCTATTAAATTTTTTCTTTGAAGTATCAAATAAAACATGTGGCAGTGTGTCCATTATGCATTCCTCAACAATACATATCATTATTAAAATATTACTTTCACATTTTCACCCAACTTTCCTTATTCTATTTCTTTGTATTTTAAATAGCAAATACATTTACTGCTATCTTCTAAATATTTACTGAAAGGATTTTTGTGCAGAAACTAGATTTTGTGGCGCTCCTCTGAGGAGACAGAATTTCTAAAGGTAAAAAGAAAAAAAAAACGAGTGTAGGTAAAATAAAAAAAAAATCTATTTTCAGATAATAAGGAAAAGTTGGAAGGGAAAAAAATGAAGCTACATTCATCTATTTGGAGAGCTTATGAGAAAGATAGTTTTGAAGAGCAAGAGTGAATTCTCTAATTAATTGTTATGACATTGATATTTATAGATTCACTATCTAGCCTTTTGACTGATCCATTATACTAATAGTGAATGCTGGCATTTGACCAATCTAACAATAATTGAATATAACACGAAGCATGAAATCCGGTATGTGATTACCATCACGACACAATTTTATTCCAGGGATGATAGGAAGTATTTTTGAAATAAGAAATTAGATTTCACCTTCAGATAACAGACATGGTGTTTCAAGATAGGGGGTAGATACATTATATTGTTCAAATATATTTAAAAATTTTGTTATTAGTACATGTTTGCAGTACATAATGACTACATTTATTGTGAGAAGTTGGTAGTGGCACATAACACATAACCTGCTTTTGTCCCCTGTCCTTCCTCACCCACCTTGCTTCTTCCAAATCTTGGTCCCCTTATCATTTGCCAAAACTCTAGTATCATTTTTCTTCAATTATTTCTTTTGCGCATCCTCTTCCCCCTAACTGTTAATCCCTCATACACTTGAAAAAATATCCCTACTGCCTATTTATCTATCTTTTGTTTTGCTGTGTTTTAACAGCAAAGCAGGCTGTATTCCACAGGAGACCAAATGACTCTATTTAGGACAAACAGAATTTATTAATTTAGACCAGTCACCACTCATCCCTGACTTGCAGGTCAGGATCATGTGGCCACTGCCTGCCTTGTTCCCACCTTATATACATTTTTTCATTTCCACGGTAACAGATTGGAATGTTGTAGCCCTGGCCACATGTTGTTTTCCTTGTGCCATGTGACCAGGTCAGGCTCTGGTCATGAGCCCAATCACAATGATATATGCTTTCTGTACTCTCTTCTATATGCCCCCCTTTAGAGAACTATACATTTCCTTTAGGATTACAATGTTTATCTAGGGCCAGGGAAGGAATGAAATGACCCAGGCAACATCCTAGGTGGTTATCTGGGCCTGAGTGTTGTCTTTGGAGAAACATTCCAGGGCAAAGTCAGGACTGCAAAGTTAATTTTTTACAACCCTTTTGGGACGTTTCTCAAGATACATTTTGAGGCTTGTACTAAGACTAGAATTATTCTATCTTAAAATGATATAGTAAGAGTTGCTGTGCCCTACAGTGTGAATTTCTCATATGAGAGAATCTGTGTGATATTTAAGGTTGGGCGTCTGAATTATTTCATTGAATATTGTGGTCTCAAGATTCATTCATTTACCTACACACAAATGCATTTTGAAGAAAAGAGAACAAACCATGGTAATTTGACTTCCATTTTATATATAAACTTAACAAGTTGATACTTTCTTTGATAATAGATCTTATTTCATATCAACAGTCTTCAAAATCTGCTCTAACTAGTATTAGTTATAATATTTACTTATATCTTGTGTCTGCATTGGCTGTCTCCTTGTCTAATTGCTGTTTTCTATTAGAGTTATTGTCACAAGGTGATTTCTAGCATCTGATTGAAGTTTATCATGAAATCTCCTCCTTAGAAATAGTTTAATAATGGAAAGTAGGTGTATGAATTGAATCACTGACTATTCCAACGTGTGGCTAACAGTGTATTATATAGGAATTCAATAAGAACGCCTTCCTTGAGAATATCTCTTTCTCAGAGGGAGATGATTGCAATCTTCCAAAGTTTTCTGTACAATCAAACCATATCTTTCTCCTTAACTCCACATCAACATTGTCTCGAATGTTCATTGTTATGGACATTTAAACTTCAATTATAAAGAGATGAACTCTATTTTTCCTGCCTAAATTTTAGTGCAAAGGGCCACTGCCACTCATATAGCTGTATATTTTCTTACTGGGAGTCATTCAAATCCCTCTTTCTTCATAAAAAGCTCTCTCTAATCCAGTCAATCACTGTGTCTTCTGAGTTTACCTCTTCATTCTCTTTCCTGCTTTCTGACCTCAGATCTGGGCTATCAGCATAATTAACCCAGTGTGTTAGTTAGCTTTACATTTTTGTGACAAAATACTCAAGATAAACTGTTATAAGTGGAAAGGTTTTTTGCCTCACAGTTTTAGCCCACAGTAAGTTGGCTGTGGTGTTTTTGGTCCTGTGACAAGGCAAGACACCATTTCAGGGAGTTAGTGGTAGAGCAAAGCTGTTCTGCTCATGTTGTTGGGAAGCTGAGAGGAGGGACAGAGAGGCCAGAGTGCTAATGTCCCCTTCAGAAAACCCCAGTGACCTAGTTTTCTTTTACTAGGTCACATCTCCTAAAGTTTCCACAGTCTCACAATAACATCTGCTTGTGACCAAGCTTTTAGCATATTGACCTTTTGGAGACATTTAATATCCAGATTGTAACACCCAGATACTGTGACATCATATTACTTGGCTTACCTGATCCTTGAATAGGTACGACTGCAGGCAGAGAGTTATTTATATCATGACACTTTCGTGATTATATATAGTTTGGCTGGATCTTTTCTGTGCTACAACTAAAATTAAAACTCTTTAACATCGTTTTATTGTTTTAACATCTTCTCCAAAGCTCATATTAAAATGTAGTTGCCATTGTGATGAACATCAGGCCATGAGCCCTTACTCCATGAATAGATTAAACCGTTTTCTTTGGAGTGGCTCAGTTATTATGGTTATGCTGTGTGTTCTCAGGTTATTACACCCCGCCTCTTGCATCTCCCACACCATGTGGCCGTATTATGAAACACTGAGAAGGCCCTAACCAGATGTGGCCCTTTAACCTCGTGCTGACCTCCGGAACTGGAAGAACTAACTAGATTTCTTTTCCACATAAAATACCTAGTCTGCAGTTTCTGTTACAGAGGTTATACTAATACCCAGGGGTTACAATTATCTTCATTACCGTGTCCCAGGTTCCTGTTCTCATTCTGCTTTAGTATTCTCTGCAACAGCTTCACTGAACATTTTCTAGTTCCTGGAATACTTTACTCATAGACATAGCTTCAGAGATTTTCCCCCATCATTTTCTTACTTGAAACATTTCTGTTTTTGCTAGATCTCGCTAGAGAACAGGACCACTAGGATATGTGTGCATGTATACAAAAGCAGATTTATCATAAAGTTTTGATTTATGTTATTATGAAGCCTGGGAAGTCCCAGGATCTATAGTGGGAAAACTGGAAAGACAAGGAGCTGATGGTTTCAGTTCAAATTTACAAGTCTGAAGTAGGATAGTCTGTGGCATAATGTCCAGTCCGAGCTGAGCCAAAGTCAACAGGAAACTGATATCCCAGCTGGAAGATAGGCAACTAGTATATTCCTCCTTATGCTACCTTTTTATTTCATTAATTGTATGAGAAAGGCAATTTGCTTTACTTAGTCTATAAATTCAAATCAAGTTCAAATTCATATCATCCAAAAATATGTTTATGAAAACATCCAGACCCAACATTGAAATAAAAATCTAGGCAGGGCACAGTCTAGTCAATTTAACATATAAAACTAACTACTGCAGCCTTCTACTTTCAGGACTGACACTTTTCCATGATTCCCAATTCCTGGAGAGATTGCACTGTGACTTTATCCATTCCCATAGGTTGTTGACTCCCGTCACAGAACCTGTTATTACCCACTTATATCCCACACAAGAGTCTACACACTAGTCCTGCATTTGTCTTGCTCCTTCTTACCTCTGTAATTCCTAACTTAGGAGTTCCATTTTAGCACTTAGGAGGTGTTCAATAAATGTTCACTCAAAGCATGGGCTGTTCCATTAACCTTTAACTTGAATCTTTACTAACATTAAAGCAATACGATTATTTTAGCTTGATTGCTTATATAAAGCCAAGATTTACTTCTGGCCAATTATGGCTGGATGTATGTGTAACAATATCAGCATTCTGGTTTCATTGACTTTCCTCTGAGATTCATACACTAAACCTGCTCAATTTCTGGTTTAGATATTTTATGCTGATTAAAGCTGTGGCTCACTTGTTGGAATTCTCTCTGTTGCTTACCATGAGGGAAAACGGTGTTCAATTTAGCTGTTTCAAGTTAGAAAATAACATAGAAAAGGAAAAGAAGTTTTGAAATAAAAAATGACCCAGATGAAGAGACTAGTTGTCATTATGTTTCCTCTGCCTTACTTATTGACTTCTATATACTGAGCATCTAGAACATCATCTGGTGCAAAAAGAATTACAGAAATTGCTAGAAGAGTGAAATTTGGTTAAATTACAAAAGTTATTTGACTGTCTCAGTCAGGGTAATTGTCTTTCCTTTGCAAAGGCTTTTTAGCTTATAGATGAGTTAGCATATGCAAATTGAATACAGCGTAGACAAAAACTTAAATTCTATCATATTTCTCATTTTCATAACAGATTAAGTGTGAGTGTGTTTAAAAGTGCAAAACACTTGTTCTGTTTTGCAAACATGTTTACAGCCTTTTCTCCTTTTATTTTTAAATGACTGCTATTTTCTAGGCACTATGCTAAGTGTTTCACATGCATAAATTTATTCCATTTAATAAGGCATTGCTCTCCTGAAGAAAAATTTAACCTTGTGACACTTTGTTAACTTGCACAAACTCACATAGCTTTGAAGGTGCAAAAGCTAAACTGTTTTCCAAGTTTATCTGATACCAAACTCCAATGGTCATAACTGTGTACAATTTTAGGAACACCTGCAATAAAGTCCATGTGAATGAAAAGTTAATTTCTTTCACATTTTTATTGTACAGCGTTCTTCTGTCCTATGCTCTTTGTGCTTGCCCCATACAGAGTATGTGATGCTTAAGGGAGCATGGCTGGGACAATCAAAGGACGGTTTGCTACAGTGTGTGAGAATGCTTGCTCCAGCTGCTCTTGGCTCTTTCCAAGCAAAGTCAAGTGTCTCTCACAATCACAGGTGGCCATTCTGGTCAGGGGAGAGCCAGCACCTAGTCATAACTGCCTTCAAGGAGGTCTTCCCTGGATAGACTTTGAACTTCCCTGGATATCACAGGAGGACTGATGATGGAAAGATTGTCTTCACTTCATCTTTGAAAAGATTTATATGGCTATGTGCAGTGACAGAACAAAAACACAAAGGGAACTTGCCTTATATATCTATACCCATCTCTGCCTAATGTCCATCACAGCGTACAAACCGAGTATTTATGACTCCCTTCACTCCTTAGTTCTGGTATCATTGATGCCCATACATCTGTACTACAGACCCCGCCGTCTTCTCAGATTCCCCAGCCTCTTTTTCTTTCATCGTTGTTATTCTGCCTTTATTTTGCTTTCCATCTTTGAGAAGATTCTTTTCCACTTATTAAAAAAACAATAAACATTATGAATTCACTCTCATTTTACCTTGGTTATCATGATTTCTTTTTCCATGTGATACAAAATGCTTAGAGTTGTGGATGACTTAATTTTTCCCTTGTTGCTTTCCAAATTCTAAAATTTGTCTTTCTCCAAAAGAAGTCTAATAAAGTTTTTAATTGATTTAAAAATCATCAATTAAATTACATTTACAACTTTATAAATAAAATGAAGGATAAACACTGATTTTGTTACTTTTAAATTGAGATTTGATGTAGACAAAGAATCATTTGCAATAATCTATATCATTTTTTATCTCTGGAGAATGAAAGTTTTCTTTGCAACAAAGAGGGGCCATCTTTTAATGTTGCAAATCTTTAGCCTATTTACAAATGAGTCTTGTTTTACACTAAGAGTTTGATAAACTGATATTCATCATAAATTATTTAATTACATCAAAAAGAAATTCTTAATGAAAAATGTTAATCATTTAAAAATTTAAATATATGCATACCCAGGTAGTTTTGCTCTTAATTACTTATTTTTAATTACTGTACACATAGGCACAGACAAACATATATTCATATTTTTCCCCTCTTTAAACTATATAAAATCTCATAATTTAACCACTGAGATAAGGAACTATTTTCTATTTATAATTATTTTAAACAGTTAGTTTTCACAAGGGAAAATGAACACTTATAAAGAAAAAGTTTCTATGAGTTCCACCACGCATTTGATTATGTATTATCCTCAAGAAATAGAAAAAGTTTATTCATTTAAAGTCACTGTTTTGCAGAGACTTTTGGTTTCTCTCTTCTTTACCCTTTAAGCCTTCATTTGTGGATGCTTGTGTAATATGTTAAGTAAGTATATTTTTCTGGAAGTCTAACTATTTTGAACAGATGTAATCCTTAATTTTATTGCTCCATATTTACATTAGAGTTTAAAAGGTTTGCCTGAGTGCTTTTCTAAACATCTCTTTGTTTGGTTTTATGATTTTTGTTTTAAACACTGGAGAAATCTGTCACTGACAAAAGTGAGCTAATGTCAATGATCTTATTTTTCAGAATTTTTTGTGACATTGAAAATTTAAGAAAATGTTCATGCACACAAATTAGAAGCTGAAGTTACAGTTACATGAATTACTCAGTGTGCTTTTCATGCTTATCTCTACTATAGGAAAAATTCAAGCCATTGTTCCCTTTTAATAATTTATCACTATTTTTAAAATGTCTTAACCATGCTTATGTCTGGTTCCTCCATTCCTTTAATAAGAAAATTGACCTCTTATTCACGATTAAAATTAAATTTTACTTCAATATTCTTTTGTGTAAAAGCCCTAAGCATTACTAAGTATTTAATTAACTCAGTTGAATAAGGGTTAACAGTCAGATATATATCCAGGTCATCTAAAGAGTACAATTGTCAGATGGTTGCTAGGCAACAGATATCAGGTTTGGCTGATATGTTTCTAGGCAAAGCTTACAGTGTGAAAAGAGAACAAATTTCATGATACCTGCACTTTTGTCATTATGCTTTTGAAAAGTAAGTTGTATTTGGAGAAAAAAGTCTTGACATTTATTATGCATATCGTCTTTCTTCTAAATGTCAGAACGACATCATTTGATGGTTAAGTGATAAGGGTAGAATAAATTAAAATGAAAGATGACATTTTATTTCTTATGTGGTCTTAGAGATGGGTTTTCACATAATCTTGTTTTGGTATCTTCTTAGGTTAATTAATTTCCTAAATTTATTGTGATTAGAAAGAAGCCACAGATTAAAATTAATTGCAATATAGTTAATTTCAAATATACACATTTAAGTGCTATTGAAATATCATCTGGAACAACATCAAAACATATCAGTGGGAGAAAATATGTTGAGACTGTATTTCAGAAATCTAGGATAAAATTATTTTCTTCAAATTAATTTCTTCAAAGATGATTTAAAAATATGATCAGTACCTATGGTCAGATTAATACTATTTTTGTCACATATTATACTACAGTATTGATATAAGTAATATAAAGTTCCTTGGATAATGTTAAGCCCATGATTATAAATTCAAATTGTGTTATTACATTTCCTCTTTTCAATAATGTTTAGTGACTGACATAGAGGAAGTAAGTGAAAATTTTTGTCTTTTTAAAGATGATGTAAAGCAAATAAACCGAAGGCTAGATAAGCAGATGTATTTAAAAAACATTGCTTGGACATTAGTTTTCAAACATCATAGTTTTTAAAAGTAGAAATTTCTGAGATATAATTTTTATTCCCAAATTAGGGGTAGTAGCAAAAGTCATTCATAGAATTTACTTTTCATTAGTGTAGTTTCTTGCAGGGAGCATTTAATTCAAAATATATCAAAATCAATAGTAAGTTTTTTGTAGTGAGGTGGGATATTTCACAAATTAAGGGATTTTTCAGTGATTATGCAGGTTTTAGGACTAGATCAAAAACAGAAGATATATCTTCAAACTCCATATTTGTACCAAAGGAAATTTGCTGAAATTCTTATGTGAAAATATGATTCTGATGTAACTTTCTGATTTCTACTGGAGAGTACAACATATGTTAACTTAGTTGAAATAAAATATATAGAGAATGAATCACTTGGCGCTGTACAGTAATGATTTAAGAAAAAACCTAAATAATAATAACACCAGAAAGATACTACATTTTTTCTATTAAAAACCTTTCCATTTTTATATTCCTGAATTCTATGTTCACTTCACAGAAGAAACGTCTGCTTATTTAGTATATACCTGAAAAATTGAGACTGGAATTTGTTTAAAGTCATCCAAATAACATTCCTGCATATTCTTCATGAGTTAAATGAGGGTGCTAGACACCAGAGGACTTGGTCACAAGGTATTACAATAGCAGCTGAATAAAATAGTGTAAAATTTGAAGCATTATTTATAAATATTTCTAACATAAAATGAAGTTGTGATTGTGCTTATTATGTATTCTATATACAGCTTTCAAAATATGTGACACTGTTCAAGCACAAACTGTTTGTCTATTACGCTCAAATAAATATAGTTACCAGGTTTTAGAAATATTTTACGTGTTATAAAATACACGTTTAGAAAATCGGGGCTGTTCCAGGTTGAGGAACGGCTTGCTCAAAAAGTGATGGTATTTTCAATTCTGTTTCTTCAAACTGTTATGCTCCATTTTCTCTTTCATATGCAGAGACAGAGACATGACTGGTAAAGTGACATGTCTGGCAAGAAGAATTTTATTTGAAGGCAAGAAAAACAGCTTAAAAGTTAGTATAGATGCTTAGTACTTTAATTTGAACCTCTGGCACTATTTTTGGAATTAGCTTGTTCATTCACTTTTTTTCATTACTTCTGGAGATCGTCCACATTGAGAGACACGTGAAATTAACGAAACCACACATATGGAAGGGAATGAAGTTACATATGCGAATCTCATCTTCTTCCTTTGATGGAAATTGTAGTTATCTGTGTTTTAATAACAAGACATTTTTAGTATTGGAAGAGCTTCTTGTTTTACAACTTTCACTGAGGTGTTTAATCCTTAATTATTTTATTCTCTTCATCTCCTTTCTTAAAAACAACATGCAAAATCTGCTACATAACAAAGAAGTGGTGACGGTAGACTCCTTATATTGAATGGTAAATTTTTTAGGTCACTTTAATCATGATCATCATTTCAGTTATTTCATAAGACGTATTTTGATTAAGTCATAAACCATCTTCGTTTTGAGCTATAGTTTATTTTCAGTCTGGTTGCATATAACCTGCAAGAACCTGAGAGCGTAACTGTGGTGGGTAACAGACAGATTGGTACAGAAGAGATTCCAGACTTCCAAATCTGACTTGGAACATGTGCATATGCGCTCGTACGTTCCTGACAGAAAGTAGTCCGAAGAGCTAGCGTGCTCAGCTATGAATAGAATGGAAGAAACAAATTAAGAAAAAATCACAATTTCATTAATTTATCTTATACTGATTTTAAAGTAATTTGATTATAAGTATATTAGGTATGAAACATATTCAGATATTATATGCTAAAAAAACTTTTGTGAAGAGACCAAACCAAGCATCTTATTCTGCGTACTGTACTTAGAAGAGGAGCTGTATGTGTAGCTGATAAGAGGGAGAAAGAGCAGAGGAGATGAAGGGATCAATTTGTGTGAAATGACAGCCACTTGATAGACATTACATTAAGTACATGTTATTGCACTTAACGTACATAATCTAGCAAAGTAGGAAGTGTCATTTTTGGATTTGGTGAGGAAAAAATAAACTTCAAGAATTTATGTAACTGCAAAAAACTTTTAAACTGATAGCCGGCAGGGAAGGGATTGGAGCTCAGCCATGCCTGCTGGTTAAGCATCTGTTTGTAATGACTGCTGAACTCAAAAGCAGCAGAGGGAGCAGCACCTGTAACAGAACATCCAGCACTATGGTCCGTATCTTATAGTTCCGTGGTGGGTGATGAAGAAAGGAACCCTGGACGAGGCGGGCTCGAATTTAGAAAATTAGCCATTATTTAATGAGTTATATTTTGACATATTATTTAAAGTAAATTAAGCCTTGGGTTACTTTATTTCCTAATCTTATGGAAGATGAATATTTCTGCATTAATATTCAGAAACAAATAGGAGAGTTTTCATTTTAAAAATAATGCCGGTGTACGAAAGGACACAAATAGTGACCATTACTTTGGGGTGGTTTTCAAACTTATGGTTTCAAACTTGAATAAGAAATAGTATGAAATGTATACTTTCCTTTATCAGCAGCACATATGCAAATACATGTACAATTTATAAAATGGTACTAAACATTAACTATGTGTACTGCATGCTCTCTTTTGTCCCACTTCATCCCATCCCATCCCATCCCATCCCATCCCATCCCATTCATCCCAGACCATAACATTCCACTGCCCTTTTTAAAAAATTGAACTGATTTCATGACACATGATGGTTCCTGACATTGTTTGAAACTATTGTTTTAAAGATATCAGGAAAAACTTCCTGGAGAATATAACTTTAAACCACAATAAGAAAATAATTAGAAGGTAATTATGTAAAAATTAGGGATAAGGCATGGTGAGAAATTTTGTTCCAGGTAAATAAAACATAACATGTAAGTCATGGAAGTGGAAAAGATTTTGTTAAGTTCCAAAAGCTAAGAGTAGGGGCAGTGTAGGCAGAACATAGAGGGTGTATGGGCTTTATTTAGATGTCCCCCTAAAGCCTCATTTGGTCATCAGTGGGGCCTTTTCAGATGTGGCTGGATCTATAATGTGTGACACTAAAATTGATTCAGGGTGCAGTGCTAGGATCAAGGGCACTAGGAATAAGGGTGTGAGTGTCACCACCCTAAATCGCCTAAGTAAGATGTAAGTGATAGAAGGAGGTATGGTGGGCTCTTGTTTCTGTGACCTTCTGCCCACTGTGAGCTGCTTCTCCACTGCAGTGCCAGCCTGCCTTGCAGCCAGCTGTTTATGGGCTGAAACCTCTAAAAAATGAGCTAGAGAAATCGTTCCTCCCTGAACTTTGGGTGTCAGCTATTTTGCCTCAGCGACAAGAAAAGTAAGTAAGAGTCAGAATAGAAGAAAGAGATAAGTGAAATCTATATACATGTGATGAAAGTCATATATACCAAATTAATAATGAAGTTTCTCAATAGTTTTCTTGCTGGAGAGAGATATGGTAAGGCTGGCTTAAAGAAGAGGCCACCCCAAAAGCAAAGTCTAGAAAAATTTGAGAAGCGGAAAGAATGAAATTCAGAAGGACAATCAGAAGGCTGTTGTTACAGTAGACTAGGAGAAAGATATAGTAATTTTGAATAGATTAGCATGGAAATGTTGGAGGAAATTAAATGGGCTGGATAACTTTATAAGAAATATAAGCAAAAACATTTGATAATTGGGTGATGGAAAGTAGTGAAAGAGAATGGTGGATTAAAGACAGTAGTTACAGCATCTGCTAGGATTTCAGAACAGTTACTGTATCAGATTCTTTCCTTAGCAATTTATGTACTATATTTGGCTCTCATATATTTTCTGGTGTTATCTCCTTTAAAACATATCTTTTATGTTATCATGTGCATCATATGCATTTATAAAATAGCACTTCTCAGATTTCCGATTTCACCACTGACAGTGATAAAAATGGAAACAAAGCACAATAGGGCGTGTTTTGAAATAACGTGAAGATTATTTTGGCTATAGGAAACTTCAGATGGCTCAGTGTGGATATGAACCCAGAATTATCTGGGCTACTGATAAAATTTCTAAGGGGATCCATGAAGACATAAAAAAATGAAAGCTTATGTGTTGAATGAGGTCATCTAGGAAGAAAAGATAGAATGAAAAGAAAATGTGGCTTAGTTTGGAGCCTTGTGCAATTCTAACATTTAATAGACTGAAGAGGGAGATCTGGGAAAGTAGCCTGAAAAGAGTGGACTGAGATAAGTGATAAGCATATAAAGATGAGTAATAAACCTTATCAAGTAACCACAATGCAGTCAAGGGAGACAGTGAGAGTACCTTCTGGACTTTGAACTGTTTTATCATTGGGATTTCAGTGACAGATAATCTCTGTAGTGGAAAGTGTGTGACTTAATCTATGCTTTATCTACATCGAGATAAAATTAAAAACATACCATGTTTTAAGACAGTATTTTCATTTTTGAATAAAGGTCTATATCAAAATTATATAGTACGGCTAATTAAGCGTAAGGCTGCAACTCCGTCAGACTGTAAAGGCTTAGATGCTCCATCGCTATAAGGATCTGCATAGACAAGCCGCAACACAGTGAAGATAACAGCAGAGTAGGAAGGACCTTCTGACGGCATAAGTGAAGTTCTCTGGGGTTTGGAGGATGGAGGGGGAGGGGCTGGAGGGGTGAAGAATGGAGACGCCCTTGTACAGGGATGAGCCCACTGCCCTCCCTGCTCCACTGTTCAGGCTGGAGGTTTTCCCTTGGATGATACCATAACCATCTGGAAATAAACTAGAAGCCGCTACTTTGCTTGATTGACTTGAATCCGGCCTTTGAATTGCAGGGACACAGGAAAGGTTGTCAATTGCATAATAGAATAGCAAATTAAAGGGAAAAAGATAAAGACATCTAGATGGTTGCATATAGGAAATGCCTAAACGAACTTTTTCTATACCAGCCTTGGTAGCACACATCTGTAAGCTCACGGGAGGCGGAGGCAGGAGGATTCGTGAGTTAGAGGTCAGCCTGGGCTACACAGAGAGGCTTTGTCTCAAAAAATACAAAACAACAACACCCCCCTAAAAAACATCTTTTCCTACAAAAAAGTTTTGAAGAATTCATTTGAAATCAAGGATGTATTTCTTTTTAAAAATATTTAATCCTAGGTGGGCATATAGAGAATTCCTATAATCCCATCTCTCAGAAGGATGAGGTAGAAAGATCACTGTGAGTTCGAGGCCAATCTAGTCTACACAATGAGTTTAAGGCCAGCCTGAACTGCATGGCAAAGACCCTATCTCAGAAAAATCTTTAATCTTTTATCTAAAAGTTTTATTGAGACAAAATAGTTGTATATGTTTATAGAGCACACATGGTAAATTTATATATGTATATAATGTATAATCAGTCAGTATGATAAGCATTTTCACCTTTTCAAACACTAATCATTTTTATATTTTGGAAATTTCATATACTTCTTTTCTAGTCATTTGGAAATATATCATAGATTGTTTTAAGAAATAGTTATTCTGTTATAGAAAAACTAGAATTTATTCTTTCTACCTGTATTTTGTGCCATTCACTGAACTTCTTTCTGTTCCCCAATCCCTGTCCTTCCCAGTCTCTAGTGACAAGTATTCCATCCTACTCTACAAAATCAACTCTTTGCAGTAGTTCTACAAATGAATGAGAACATATGGTCTTTGTCTTTCTGTGTCTGGTTCATTTTATTTAATACAATGGCCTCCAAATGTCTTTCTTCGAGGATCAACACCTTGTCCACTGTGAGAGGTAGAAAGATGGAAAAAAAGGGCACCATTTCAGGGAGACATGTGGATGTCATGGTGCAAACTTGAGATGACTTTTTCTTCTGAAGACTTTTATACTCTGTGAGATGCAGGCAGTGAGATTACTTCTCAGGAGAGATAGATGGTATGAGATGAGAAAGATGCAAGAGAAGCGAGAGAAACTCAGCAGGGTGCCCGGGCACAGCTGAGGGCCCCAGTTTAGTTCGCTATGGGTTTCCTTTCCACAAGTGTGTGAAATTTCCACTTACCTCAAGCATTTTGCACAGGGAGGACCATGGCTGAATATATACCGGTTATGCTTATTCCAGAGGCATAACTAAAGGACAATGAGTGAAATTTTGTTTAGTTTATTAGCAGAAGAATGACTAAAGTAATGGACCCCTGACTTTACTTGGGAGACTGGAAGGACACATAGTGAACTCAACATGAAAACATGTATCGGAAATTTAAAATTTATGATGTTGTGTTGAAGTGGACCTTTTCGTTCATTAGAGTGGCAAAATATAACTATTTTGCAAATTAATATAATTTGATATTCTATTTAAATATGGTCTCATTGGGGATAAATATTTAATTAAGTCAAAGTTTAAAATTCCTTTCAGAGTATTTCTCTTCAAATCAAGGGTTTCGCTTTCATTCTTTTTTTTCTAGATAGCATCTTGATAGATAATTTCCACATCAATTGGGTAGAAGATGATGGATTTAAATCCACCTTTTGTCATTGTTTTTCTCATTCTCTTCTCTGTAAACTTTCTTCAGGAGCTTGAATCAGTATCTAGCTTAAACAGGAAATAGCATCATAACATATCATCTTTTTCTAGGGTTAATATTACTAAAAGAGGAGCTGATAAGTAGTAAGTAGAGGGTTTGGTGAACTAATAGTTCCAATAGGCTGGAAAATGGACAGATGTGCAGCAGATATGTTTTAGGAAATAAGATGGTAGGATTAGAAGGTATGGGCAGAGAGGGTGATTTCTAAACTTCATATTCCAAAGTGGGAAGTGTTGAGAGATTACAATATCCATATATTCCAGTAGGAGTTATTAGATGAGACAAAGTGGTGATCTTGACTACAAGGTCGTAATGCAAGATTAATATGTTAATTATTTCAAACACTATGGTGGGATCATTGGAGACCAGTGCAAGTGTTAGAATGGAGATTGAAACCATGAACTGAATTTTTCAGTTAATAAGGCAAACGTTCAAAATGGTGATGGTAAATAGATTTTAAATGCCATTTTCAGTGCAGACTCTCTGATAACCATAGAAGAAAAGATAAAATCTGGTGTACTCAATTTAGATGCTTTTGAGAGGCAGGACACAAGAGGAAATGTGTAATAGGAAATAAAGAGAATAATTCCTACAATTTCTATGCAAAGCTTTGCTAAAGATGATATAACCCATGATGGAATGTGGGTCTTGACAGGGGTCCCCAAATATTACCTTGGCATGGAGCAAATGTGTTCTTCATGTATCAGTAGTTAAGGGAAAAGGGATGGGAGAAATGTATGATGAGGAGTTTGAAGAAAATCCAAAGATGCCCTGCTCCCTTTTGCCCCCTTGAAAGAAAACAACTTCTCTGACCATGTCTTCTAATCCTTCATCCCCATTTCCTATACTACATCTGCTACATTTATTTTCCTACTATCTTGCTGACTTTTCTCACGTTGTTGAGACAAAATAACTGATGCCCAAATTAAGGAAGGAAGAGTTTATTTAGCTCATAGTCTGTGGAGGCTTCAGTCCATATTCGGCTGGTGCCCAGGCAGAGTGGCACATGGCAGAGGGCAATAGTTCATGGTGAGGGAGGACGGCAAAGGCAGCTAGAGTACAGGGAGGAGTGGCAGAAACCAGCCTTTTCCCCTCCCTTACATTGTATGCAAGCTCCCTGCCCCAGGGGCAGGTATAGCACTCACACCCATAATCCCAGTATTGGACTATTTTTTATTTTTTATTTTTTAAAAAATTTTTTTATTTTATTTTAAAGACAAAAGAATGGAGACATATGAACCAGAAAAGCCATAAACAATACAGAAAATACAAAGTTATACAGAATATAGTAGGGAATTAGAACTGGATGTTGTATTACATAGTTATCTTCACATTAGTTAACACAAAAACATTAAAGGAAATACCAAATTATAGATAAGATAGTAGGGAAT
>PVLD010029650.1:0-17787 GCA_004027595.1 Dinomys branickii
CTGGGATCTTGATTATTATATGCCTGTGCGTGTTTTTCTTTGGGTTATGGATCATTGGTGTTCTATATGCTTCGCTTAACTGAACTTCAGTATCTTTTACCTTGTTTGGGAAATTTTCTGCTATTATTTCATCAAATATTCCTTTTATATCGTTTGTGAGATCTCCTGCTGTTTCACACACTCCTATAATTCGAATATTATTACGCTTTGCCTCATCTTGCAGCTGTTGGATTGACTTTTCTTGTGTCTTTGATGATATCACGAGATTCTTCCTTTCACGGTCATAAGCTGCCATGCTGTCTTCCAGTTCTGAAATTCTATCTTCGGTTTCATTTAAACGGTTTTGCATGCTTTCAGCGTTAGTTTTCAAATCCTGGCATTCTCTTTGGACCTGTTTCATTATTGGTAATTCATTCCTGAATTGCTCTTGTAAGGTTTCCATTTGTTTTCTATTTTCTTCTAGACTTTTGTCTATTTCTCGTCTGTGTAAATGGAGCATTTCTTCCATCATTGTTTTCAGCTCGTTTTTTATGTGAGAAATCATTTTGGGTATGTGGGTTATTTCTGCTTTAAGCTCTTTCATGGCCTGTTGGAGTTGTTTAATTTCGGGTGCAATCGTTTCATATCTTGAAGTTATGAGGCTTCCTGGTTCCCCCGTATCTTCATCTTCAAAACTTGCTCTGGGTTGGGTTTAGTTTTGAGACTGCGTTTTGCTCCTCTGTTTTCCCATGTTTGGGTATCAGATTCAAAATGTGGAGCTATAAATTCCACAGGCAGTTCAGCAGGCGCAGGTCTGCTGCAAGGGCTGCTCCAATGATTCCTTCTGTTTGGGAGAATGTCCCTTAAGCTTTCTGCTGAGATTTGTTCTTCTGTCTTCCCTTTTTTGGGTATCTGATTCAAAATATTGAACAGTAGATTCCCCAGGCAGTTCAGCAGGCAAAGGTCTGCTGCAGAGGCTGCTCCAATGACTTTTCTTTGGGGGAATGTCCCTTAAGCTTTCTGCTGAGAGTTCTGCTTAAAAGGCTCTACAGATGTTGGTTAGCTATTCCCTACCTAGAGACCTGGGTGAGATGTGTAAGACCGCTCCCCCGCCCTCCCAGGGTTCCCTGCAGGTATAGGGATGGATCTCCTCCCCCACTTGGTGATCTGGTCGCGAACGCAGATAGCTCACCCGTTTTCGGAGTCCCTGCAGGCAGGAAGGTTCCAAGGTGCCAGCTTTTTGTGCTATGCTCACGATCCGCCGCTCACAGCCGCTTGTTTCCTCGTGCTCTCCGGGTCTGGGGGAGGGAGCGGGATGCTCCACTCCTATGCTGCTCGCGGCGCTCTGGCCACGGACCACCGGCTGCTGAGGGTCTAGGCTGTGCAACCTGCCCGATGTGCGCGAAATGTGGGACTGCCGGGCGTTCCCGCTGCTAATAAGCCGATCTCTGTCGGGAGTCGCTGGAAAGCTGCGCTGGCTTGGGAGGCGGAATGGACCGAGCTGGCTTTGCCCCCAGGGCGGTCGGACCCAGCCAAGCCCCCTATCCGCGCGGAGGGTCTCCGGCTCCCAGCGTCTGGGGCTTTCTCAAGTCTCGCCGTGGAAGTTTGGGCCGCCCTACCGCATCTCCCCCAGCAGCTCAGAGAAACACGTTCAGTTTGATCTTCCCAGCTGAGGTCCCGGCCTTCACGCTCGCCAAGTCTGTCTCGAGCTGGTGGTGTTTATCGAGGAGGATCGCTTCCTTGCTGCTCACCTGGTCGCCATCTTTTGCCGCTTCTCCTCACATAGGATTCTTAATGGCAAGTTCTAACTGGACCCTTTCATAGTGTGATGTGACTCTCACACACGTTCTGGGGACTCTGCAGGCACGATCCGGTATGTCCTGGTCTAGAATCAGTCTCTCCTGAGGCAGACGTGAGGACAAACAGGCAGTCTGAATTCTCGTTCTCCCCCAGCGTGGCCTACGCAGCACGATGCTGCCCGCAGGACCGCTGGAAACCCATTATTTTATTTTGAAAGGATTTTTTTTAAAAGATTAGCCTGAATGAGCTGAAGTTCAAAGACTGTGGTCATTAGTCATTACCCCTTTTCCTTCGAACAGTAATACTTTTAGGTTTCTGTGGACAAGGTTGATTTTTAATGGCATGTTCTCCAAACAGTTGTTAAGCACCCCTCTGTAATACCGTAGACCACATCTGTTCCCACTGTTGATTAGCTAGAGGGTGGATAAAGAAGAGAGGCTGTAGCATGTGTAATTACCAGTAATTAATTCTTGTTGAGCCTCCTCATTTCCTTCTATTCTAACTCTACCTACTCTTCTTCCTGTCTCTGTTGTAAACTCTGTTTTGTGTTAGCTACTTGTGGAAAATAATCTTGATGGGTATACAGCTGTTTCCCTGAAATTTTATATTCACCTTACATTGAAGCTTGAATCTTGTGACAACTCATGCTAAAAATGCAGAAGTAACTGATCATATCTCACGGGGCTAACTTTCCTGTGTATGCTGTTTTTGTTGTTAATATTTTCAACTCTCAGCAAATATTTTTCACATACACTCTCCATTGAAGGAACTATTGCAAGGCATTATTAAATATGAGGAAGGCAAATAAATATAGGACATAATTCTGGTCCTCAGTGTTAATGTGGAGAGTGTATTTAGAGACCTAAATTATGGTGTGTGTGTGTGTGTGTGTTGGTTTGGGGCTTATTTTGCAAGGGGAACAATATAATATAATACAGGTCACACACATTATATTATTATTTATAATAGTCACTCAAACAACGATATACAAAAGAGTGCAGGAAATCTGTCCACACACTAAGACCAAGGAATCCAGCTGAGGGCCTGGATCCCATGAAAATGTCCTGCATGAGTCTAGTTGAATACCTAGAGCCCATAACAGGCCATTCATGCCTCCCATGAATCAACTGGAGGCCTAGAGCCCACGATAACATCTCATGCAGGCCTGTTTCATGGATCTGCACTAGGAAGGCCCAGAGGTCGGTTGTGGAATCTAGGAAGTCTGTGCCAGCAGGATGAAAGAGCTGTGTTAGGAGGCTGAGAGATCTGCCCTGGAGCCAGGAAGCGATGCTCAGAAGAACCAGAGCTCCCCCAAAAGGTACCACAGCCATCCTCAGCAGCAGTGAGGTCTCAAGCTCCTCCAATGATCAAGATGGCTGAGTTCCTGTCAGGGAAGCCAGCACAGCAAGCTTCTCCCAGAGAGTGGCAGTGCACCATCTTCCCCTCCGGGCCAGGAAGCGATGCTCAAAGGGAAGACCAGAGCTCCCCCAAAGTGAACCAAGCCGTTCTTGGTGCCAACGAGGTCCCAAGCTCCTAGGAGGATGAAAACAGCCACGTTCATCAGGAAAGCCAGCATGATGAGCTCCTCCAACAGAGCCAACAGCTCCTTACAGCTTCCACCAGTTCCAACAGCCTTTCTGAGTTCCCAACAGCCTCACTTCTCCTTCTCCAGTTGTGCCTCTTGTGCTGCTGGCAACAATCCCCAGGCGGGCCTCCCACACCCAGCACCATGCTTGCTCAGTTCCCCTGGGGGTTATAAGTTGACCACCAGTTATCAATCCACTACAAAATATAAACATGTAAATTAACACATAACAGCATATAATAATTTTTTAAGTTACCAAGAATTCAGTGAAAGTTGTACTCTTAATATTTTTCTTTCTCTTGGAATAAAGTAAGGCAAAATGAAATAATAGTTTGAACATTTTTAGTTAATATAGTAAAAGATACAGCTTTGTTCATTAAAGAAAGTTTATAATATATCTAATTTTGAAACCTTAAAAGCCTAAATTTCTAAGATGTAATAGTTCTTATGAGTCTGCTTTTTAGGAGGATGGATGTTTAAGCAGGACATTTTAAAACTGTTCCTTTCACTTAAAAATTTAGTTGGTGTTTCCTAGCAGGAAAGAGATGGCACTATGATTAATAGAATTTGGTAAAGAGATGATTTACAAAAATATGTCAGAGTGTAGTGAAATCACATGAGAATTTGTGAATTCTGGGGCTAGAAATAGCAAGGCTGTTATCCTTTTAAATGACAGCAAAGAGGAGATATTTAACCCAAAGCGAGGGAGCTGGGGGAAGAAAGCCTTTTTTTTTATTTTTTATTTTAAAGACAAAAGAATGGAGACATATGAACCAGACTTAGCCATAGACAATACAGAAAATACAAAATTATACAGAATATAGTAGGGAATTACCACTGAATGTTGTATTATGTAATGTTATCTTCATATTAGTTAACACAAAAACATTAAAGGAAATAACAAATTATAGAGAACATAATAAGGAATTTGCACTGGATGCTGTATAATATAAAGTTACCTTCACTTCTGTTAATACAAAAACGATTGAGGAAATACAGAATTACAGAGAACACAGAAGGGAATTAGCTCTGGATGCTGTCCTACATAATGTTAACCTTCACCTTTGTTACTCAGTTACACAGATGATGGCCCATTTGATCATTCAGTTTTTCTCCTCCCTCATCTCCGTTGCCCTACCACTCAATCATTCATCTTCTCTGTGATAATAACTGTACTCCTGGGTTTATCTATACCCCTGGACTCTCGCCTTGGGAAGAGATATAGCTGCCTCAGACTATACTATAACATACATGGGTGTATACAAACTGCCATGGTCTTAGGTGGAAAAGCACAAATGCTCACAGCGGACTACCCAGCTCCACCCCGTCGCTGTGCTATGGGTGGGTGCGGGTCCAGTCCGTGAGGTGCCCTCAGCGGGACCCTCAGCAGAGCAGCCACGGAGCCCACTGCAGTGGAGCAGCCGCGGGGCCCGCAGTGGAGCAGCCACGGGGCCCACAGTGGAGCAGCCGCGGGGTCTACAGCAGAGCAGCCACCAGGGCCCACTGCGGAGCAGCCGCGGGGCCCACTGCAGAGCATCTGTAGGGCCCACAGTGGAGCAGCCATGGGGTCATGCATGGTTCATATGTGCAAGCTGTAAGGAGTCCCTCTTGGTGCACACATTAATAGTTTGGGGTGAGCCCTGAAGACCATGGATTCTCCCCATTGTTGCCAGGAACAGGCGATGCTTGCTCAAGCCGCCGAGCCTCAAGGTGCTCCCAGAGAGAGTTCAGGGTCAGAGCTGAGCCCCAGCAACCCAGCTCGTGCTTCCTGCCTGATGTTGGAGTGAGAAAGGCCATGCGATCCACCTCCATCTGCATCTCCCTCCTGTTGCGGTGCTGGAGCCACCGTCTGCTCCTTGGCCGGATCCCTGGGAGCCGCTGTGACTCACCGCTGAGGTTCCCTGCTGAGGTTCCCCGCTGCTGTCCGCTGGTAGCTGCTCACCCAGCTGAGAGGCAGGGTGCCACCATCTCAAGGCAGGCGCAGAGCCGGGTGTGGTGGGCTGTGTACTAGTTGCATTGATTCTCTCCAGGCGCTGATTAGGAAGGTTGCTGCAGGGTGGGGACTCTGCCCCAGTGGCTGTCGCAACCTCTCATTCTCACACTGGGTTCGACAACTGCTACCCACCGCCATTGCCTCCTTTCCTGGCTGCGCCCTCCTCTCTCCAGCCCTGGACCAGCTCTCGGAACTCCACTCTCTGGCTGAGTTGGGAGGCTTCTGTGAGCATGGGCCTCCGAAGCTGAAGCTGCGAATGCCAGAACGAGGGCGCGGACCATGAGTGTGCTTGGAGCAGTGACTTCCTCCTTCTCCTCTCCCTCTGACTGTGCCATGGCGGATCTCCGATCCTTTCCTCCGGCAGAGGTTTTGCTTAGTCTTTCCGAGGGTTTCAATTCCCATTTCAGATCCTTCCTGAGTTCAGGATACCCACCTCTTTCCCTTCTGTCCTTTGTCTGAGTGGCATTCCTCCGGAAGGTTCTCTCTGTTGCCTACCCGGTCGCCATCTTGAAGTTCTCTTGTAAAATTTATTTAGTTATTTGTTACTTTCTAATGAATTGACCATTACATTTCTAAAGTTCTGAAATGGCCAACAGACCATAGAAAGATACCACTTCAGGCTCCTGCTTGAAACCAACAGCTACAGAAAACTGCTGGCCTTGATTCAGGGCCAAAAGAAAGCCTTCTAATTGTGGGTGGATGGGCCCAGCCACTCCTACCTCCCCTCTCAGGGGAGAAGCAATGGAATAAATAATGTGCCCTCACTCTCCTGCCTTCTTTTCCCCTCCTGATCAATGCAGTGTTCCCCATTAGCCAAAGCCAACTGGAAAGTGGGGGCAAGAGAGAGCTTTTATTTTAGAACATAGGTCAGGTAGCCCTTTAAGGGTGCAGGGTGAAGCGCAGGTAAGATGTCTAGCTTATTTGGAGACTTTTGTTTGGCTAGTATGGAAAATCACTTATTGCTTAATATAATCTTGTGCACTAAATAATCCTGAAACAATAGATATATGTCTGGAATTAGTGTGCCTTATGATAAATCAGTCACTTCTCAAGTATGTGCGCAGAGATTATATTGAGATTATTCTAGTTATGAATACAGATTAGTGATTATCAAGTGGACATTTTTTTGTCAGGAGGCATTTGTGTATGGGCTTTGTCATTAGGGTCTGGTGGAGGACAGTGAAGTTGTAGGGAAAACAGCAAAGTGCCTTTTGACTCCCTTAGTTTAGTTACTCAGATGATTGTTTGAAGAATATAACTGAAGAAATGGCCATTACTTTTGGCAGGAAGAGATTTTACTGACTTTTGCTCTAAGAATGAAGCTACAAGGTAGTGTAGGTTTTGCACACTGAGGACGAGGTGTGTGTGTGTGGGGTCGCTGTCAAGACCTGAAGATAATGAAATAAAGTCCTTCTCAAAAGTTGGGGCACAGGCCAGGTGTGGTGGTACACACCTGTAATCCCAGCACTCAGGAGGCTGAAGCAGGAAGAGCCTCAGGAGTTTGAGGCCAGCCTGAACTACATAGCGAGACCCTGTCTCAAAAAATATTGGGGTACGTATTGCAAGCTCCTTCAGAGGCATGGCCTACATTTTTTCATCTTCAAAAAGTTAAAGTGCCCTGTCTTACGAAATGCAGACTGTTAATTTGTGTTTGCCAAGTGAATGAGTAGCCCTTATTTGAGGAGCAGTGGATGCTGCAGTTGTAAAAATAAAGGTACTTTTATACTTCCCTAATTTAAACTTTGTGTTGTTTTTATAGTAATAGTGGTCATAAGTTTGTTGAGGTTCATCTGGGTTTTTTCTCCTGTCTCCACTCTGATAGGTAATTGGCACACATTTAAGGATGGTTTACAAAGCATTCATATTTGCCATTGGAATCAATAAAGCCAATCACTTTTCTTTAGCAGTTTCTTGAGTAAATCAAGAGCAGCCAGGAGTATATAATTTACCAAGTAGTTCCCTACACTGTTTGAGGACTGGCTCAGCTAAGTATAAAGCCACTACAAATTTTGAGTAGGAGGTTAATCTCTTTTGGTCCATGACACTTTTAAAAAATCAGGTGAAAGTTGTGCATTTTTTGTCAGAACAATGTCCCTATGTGCATGAGCCCAGAATTTTGTAGATCGTTAGGGACGCATAGATTGAACCATAGCTTATAATGGGAGTACCTGTAGTTTGAAAAAATACATTCAGAATTAATGTTGTTATATTTCAAATAGGTTAAAACATCTAGTTTTAAAATAGAAACTGTAGAAGGTAAAATGGCAGTGTATTGGCAGATGGAGGTAATACAAAAAAGAGATGATTTCATCCATGTCAATTGGAGTCATGGCAGAATCTTAAGGAATAGGGGATCGTGGGAGTGATTTTGTTGTTGTCAGTTATCCAAAAAGAATTGAGCAACACTAGCTGGTTTTGCCTTATATCTTTGTTGAGGAGGCAACAAGAGGCTTATGCATCTTAACAGAAAGCTGTAGATGGACCCCCTGAGAAGGGGCAACTGATTGTCGCGGGACAGAGGATGAATGGAGACAAATTTCATAAGCGCTCACTTAGCTTGAACCCAATGCCCTTTTGTTTCTTTTCCTGGTTCAATTCTTAGCCTTTCCATTAAACAGAAACCAAGAAACATGACTTTTCTGTTTGATAAAAGTTCTTGGAAAAGCTTCAGTATTCTCTTACTCTGTCTTCTGTGGCACTGAGGAGAGCTATTATTTTAGAGTTATTGTTAGCGTTTCTTGTATTTCTGTTAAGCCCAATTTGAAACTGACATGCTTTTGATAAATCACCAAAGCTATAGGTGTTTTGTCTAGCTACCTGAGCAATAAGACCAAATACGTATTGCTGTAATAACCAGAGTTGTGGGATTTTTTTTCCCTGTGCAGGGTATTAACTAAGCAAAAAATTTAAAAGAACAAAGACAATAAAAGTGATGTTAGTGGTATTTGGAGATATTTCAGGAGAGTTGAGACGTGAAGAACAGCAATGGCTGTATTTAGAAAGCTGCCTCAAACCCAAGAGTATCTATTGAAGAAAACTTGATGACAGACTTTTTTCCTCTTCATGAATCATTGTATTCCTATAAAAGCGAAAATTCCTCTTCATCTAAACAAATGGCTTCCACATCTGTTTTCTTAGTTTCTCAAAAGGGTATCTTTGGCTTGCATTTTAAAAAAAGTGTTTATCTGTTTAAAATGAAATATTGTCAAAAGCAGTTTATACATCCAAATCCAACTTGATTTTCAGCTTATAAGAATTGGTTGAGAACGATCTGGTGGCAGTAGTGCTGTGCATAAGGGGGAAGAGAAAATGTTTATGTTCACCGTAGGTGGGCTTTCTTTCCCTACTTAGGCTGTTCAGTTTATTGATTTATAGTTAATTTTATATCCCCTTGGTTTGGAGAGCTGATTGAGTAGGTAACTCTGTCTTTGGTTGCACATCTCAACATTTTAGTGCTCTCGGCATAGAGTTCTGATGAGCATATTAATCCTGTTGACTAGGAGTGATCTGTAGTTGTCTTGAATCTGTTTTATTTTTGTTCCTGTATTCACTTTGCCCCTACTACGTCACTGGGAGAAGCACACTAATAAATGGTTGTAGAATTCTGTGTGCACTCTCCTGAAGCAACCCTTAGTTCCCAGCTTATGTGAGTTTGCATACTCTCGGGGTTTGGGCTTTGTCTTTTTTAATCTTTAGTCTCTTCTTGGGTGACAGGCTACCATGTCCTTGAGCCCATCCTGCCATTTAAAAATAAAGAATGAGAAGCAGCTGAAGTGCTGGCTGTTTTGCAGCTGACAGGAATCTGATCTACTGCCTGGATTCTTTATCTGGGTACCGACATGCCAGTGCTGTGTGGCTTGTTCTAGCCATGTCATTTGCAGTCACAAGGCTTAAGAGAATGGGAGCAGAGGAGGTTGTGGGGAAAGACCTTTTTGTTTTGCATGGAAAGGTTGTAGATCGGCACATGGAGTCCCACACCAGCTCCCAAGACTCCTAGCTTCTTGCCATCCAGCGGAATTTCATGGCTGTCATGGAGGTTTTCGTCTTTTAGAGAAGGTTGTGCAGGCTTCTCCCAGCCCAAGCATCTTCTGAGCTGTCTAAACAGTGACTTGCAAAGAGGTTAAAGATCTGTGAGAATGGTGAGATGTTTGATATTAGAAGATTTAATTAGTGGCAAAGGCAATTAATACAATTACTTATGACCAAGTTTCTATGGAAAGGTCTGAAGAGTATAATTTGAATACTGAGGAGAAACTATCTTCCCATCTTTTTCTTGACTGGGTTAGTTTAAAATCGTAACTGCTAGTGAGTGACAGCAAACTTGACAGAAAAAAGAACACCCTCACCTGCAATGCAGAAGAGAGGGACAGGGCAAAGGGTCATTACATAGGACCCGCAGGGAGCTCTCTACTTCTGATATAAATTGATTGGTGTTTAGTCTTCCTGTTGAGCCCATCAGCATTGCCTCAAGACAGAGAGCCATCACACAGGTTTTCCTTGCTATTTTTTTCTGGTACTGGGAATCGAACTTAGGACCTTGGGCTTACCAGGCAGTTGCTGTGCCACTCAGCTATATCCCCGGCCCGCCTTTGCTATTTTTGAGCCACAGCCTATAGTTGTTTTGGTGGCTCATGAAAAGACAAGGTGCTCTCCCTTTTTGACCTTGTTCAGAGGATTAATACAATTATTTGTATTACACGCTAGCCAGCTGTTAGGATCGTTCTCATTAAAGGTCACTATTTGGTGCCTGAATGTCTGACTGGCAGCTTGCATTGGATTTGCTGGTGGCCCCTGGTTTGTGTGACACCTGCCAATTGTGACAAAAAGAATGGAGACCTGATAGCTGAAAGGGAACGGAAGGTACTAGAGGAGGAATGAAGGATCAGGCGCACCTGTCACTCTAGCACTATTACCATAGTTTTTTGGTGTTGACTTGCCTACTCTCCCTTTACTCACACTGCCTTTTCAGTGAGCTGCGCCATCCATTTCAAAGGGTTCTGTTATCATCTGAACGCTGACATTGTTTTGATTTATTCATATATTGTGTCTTTGTTGAGCTTTGGATTTCTTGTGCCTGAAATACCCTAGATCTGTTCCATCAAGCCTCTTCTGTCTGCCTTCCCATGAGCTCTCCTTAGATGTCCCAAAGGCATATCCTATTTGATTCCAAAACTGCTCTTACAGTTCTGCTCCCCAGCCTATATTCCTTCCAAGATTCCCTGTCTCAATGAACGACGACACTGTTTATCCAGTTGTTAAGCCAGGAACATGAGTATCATTCTTGATTCCTGTCTCTTCCTCATGCCCCAAACTCAGCCTGTCACCAAGTCCTGTAGATCGCACTTCCTAAACATCTGTATTGCTCCATGTCTGGTGCTGTTGCTGTTCCACTCTGCAGGCCTCAGTATGTCTCCTTGGACATTGCCCCCCCAATTGCAAGATTTTTTTCTCATATATTTTAGGGTCAGAGAGACCTCTTTAAAGTGTCAAGCTGCTTGTGGTGCTCCCTGATTTAAAGTCCTTACTGTGGCTTACAAGACTCTTCACAGTTGGGCCTCTGTCCCACCCTTCGTGCATTTCCCCTGAACATTCTAGTCTCAGAATAATTTTTTCCTATTGAAAAAAACCTTTTATTTCGGCTTTTTTGAAAAATTAATTTTCTGTAATCACCATTGAGAGTTTGTCCCTGTCCTTTGGATCTTCACAAACTTTCCCTCCTCTCCTGTAATTCTGTGACTCACCTTCCTCTACGTTCAGTCTATTTCTCTGACCTTCTAAGTTCTGCCCCATGGGCTCTTATTGTATACGTGTGTATGTATGTGTGCATGTGTATTTTTCCAGTTGCCTATTTACTTACCTATGCCACTAGATGTTATATACTTTATAAGAGATAAGGAATCATGCTTGAGGCATTCATTTTTGTGTTCTCTACCCCTTAGTGCATGAGAATTGTTCAGGAAACACTTTCTGGTGCATGAACAAGTGATTTACCTTTTGAGGTTCTAAACCAAAAAAAATACAGTACTTGCTATAATTCATACCAAATGAAAATACCAAGTTCAGAAGTGAGGGGGATTTTTCTCCTTAGCATTGTGTAGCTAAAGCTTACATAGCCTTTCTATTGCTTCTCCATATTCTGAACTTCTGTCCTAAATGATGATTTTTTTTAAACTTGATCTGTTTCTCTAGATTTTTCCCAGAAAAAGTATAAAAGATAATGGGAAAGGAGAAAAAGTAACTGATAAGTGGGAATCTGATTCTTTAAAATGTTTCTTCTAGCCAGGTGTGGTGGCACATGCCTATAATCCCAGCACATAGGAGACTGAGGCAGGAGGATCACCACAAGTTTCAGGCCAGCTGGGGCTACATGTGAGTTCAAGGCCAACCTCAACTACATAGTAAGACCCAGATCCAAAAAAAAAAAAATAGTTTCTTCTAGAGGCGTGCCTGAACTTTTGTCTATAAAACGTTGTTTTGGGGGGCAGATGAACGTAATTATACTTTCTTAAAACTAGAGCATCTTGTTGAAAGAAGATTTTTCTTTTGAATAGGGTGTATATGTGTATGTGTGTGTATATATATATATATATATGTATATAAGCTCATAGTGTGTTTTCTGAACTTCTAATAAAATGGAGGGTGGGGCAAAAGATACCTTTTATTAAAAAATGAAGAAGTATTATAAGAGGGTATATAGAAAATATGGTCTGTACAGAACAGAATTTTGTATGTAGCTCTATTACTTGAATAAAGAAATTACCTTCTGTGATAGTAAGCTTAAAAGATTCTGCTTCAGGCTGGGGTTTTGCTGAGTGCTAGAGTGCTCGCTTAGCATGTACAAGGCCCTGGGTTTGTGCCCAGCAAAACACACACACACACACACACACACACACACACACACACAGTTTCCTTGTTCTCACCTCCTTTTAAGTAGAGAGTAATGAAGGGCAGTCTAATGCCTATCTTGTGCACAGATTCCAAAACGATTTCCAGAAATCAAGAATGCTTCTGTCAAAATGGTGACACCAGCACATTGGTCAGTCTTTGGCTTCTGGTTCTCCAGACCACCAGCTCTGTGCTCCTCCAGGATTGAGCTTTGGGCCGTGTGCTTATTAATGACAAGTGATAACCTGCCATTTGTAGGGGTTGAGAGCGCAAAGTTTTCTAGTCAGATTTTCCCATGACCTCAGTTATAAAGAAAATGTTGCAGATTCTAGAAAATGCTAATGTCCTTTTAGCTGTATTATCTTGATTGCAGTGCTTCAGAATTGCCCAACTTCATTATCTGAGCATAGCCAGCCTGACGCCTTCTTCTCAAATAGACAATTATGATCAATTAAGCACTTTCAGGCCTTATAGAATACTTAATTTTATTAGTCAATTATTTGTGCTTTGAAAGAGTTAATGGTAGCTACCCAGGCCATTATTAGAAATTAGAATGTCCCAAAATAGAAAGGCTATTTTCTTTGTGTGTGGCACTGTGGTGAAATGCCAAGCATAGTTTTTACTGAGTTAAAGGGTGAGGGAAGGCGGAGTGGGGGAGAAAGTTACATGTAAATCATTTAGCCATTAACCTAATGGGTGGGTTTATAAATCCTATTACTATAAGCCCTTTTCATTTCCACTGAGGCCTGGTGTATGCTTGATCCCACTAATGTAAAATTCATTCCGTCTAAGTGATTACTGAAGTAAGACATTTTGAGTCAATTTTAATCAGGTTGTGTGAAACTTGCTTGAACACTGATGTTCAGTAAAGTGTGGACATAGTTTGGCCGTGTCTTATTTAGCCCCCCAGATGAGTTACCCTAGGAATCAATCAGGGAGACAAATCTCTGAACCTTTCGACAAGTACAGTGCATGTTTTTCTGGGGAGGGAGGAAACACACTTGTACCCAGGGGCTGAAAATGCTTGACTTAAAGGGTAAGGCCTTTGGGTGGACATGGTTCTAGTGTCGTGGACATTTTGTGAATCCTAAGGAATATTATTGCTCTGTTCTTGTGACTAATTTTTGCATCTTCAGTGGTGCTTACATTTAAACCAATCAAAATTTCAAATTCGATAGGGACTGACTTCCTAGAAAAAATACATATAGATAGTGTATAGATACAGTCTCAGGGGTTTTTCAGATTTCTTGACTGACTTTACATTAATATCTCCTGCTCTGGTTTCAATCTTAGTGTCTTAGGGCTTTTTTCTCCTCCTGGGAATTTAATACATTAACAGTATAGGCTCATACTTGCGCTGTCCTGTTGGTGAGTAGATTTGGCTCAAGTACGCTTTAAAGCCAGCTCTACGAGCTCTCTAAGGTCCTGTGTCAGATATAACCCTGACTGTAGTGCTCACCAATTCCAGTGAAGCGTACATGATGTGAGCTTCTAAACCAGAGGTTTGGGTGAAGACAGACTAGAGAATAAGAATGTTGCAAAATGAAGGTTTCTTTACTGGGTGAAAAGAGAGATTTTAAACGTCACAATGTAAGCCAGGTGTGGTGGCACTCACCTGTAATCCCAGCACTGGGGAGGCTGAGGCAGGAGGATCGTTGTGAGTTTGAGGCCAGCCTGGGGTACAAAATGGGCTCACGGCCACCCTGAACTGCATAGCAAGACCCTATCTCAAAAAAAAAAAAAATCAAAATGTAAAGTGAGTTTTTAAAACTCCCCAGAAGTAAGTATTCACATGGAGGGCAAGAAACTGTAAGACAAGGGAGAAGTTCACTTTGAAATTTCACATATTTAAAGTCATAATTAAAGCTCTGTCGAATTTTAGGGCAATAATTGAGAGATATTCATAAATATCATTAAATGTGCCTGTTGGGGAGGAGAAGCCTTTCATAAAGGGTTGTTTATTCAACATTATTTTGTATTTATTTACACATGAGCTACCAGAAGGTCTAGGTTGTAATTTAAGGATTTAAAACAAAATCAGTTTACCTGGAAAGCAAGAGTTGTATGGGAGAGGTGCATTTGCGGTCAAGTTTATAATTAATGGGACTTTATCATTGGGGTAGAAATTCATTTCTCTTGAGTGAATTTTGTTTCTGTAAAATACATTGTGTTTAAATGTGGGTTTAAAACTGATTCACTTTTCATTTCTTGTATGGGGAGAGCCAGCATTTAAATACGTACCGTGTGGGGGTTTAATTGCAGCCTTTTGTAACCAACTTTAGGGTCTTGTGGGGGTGTCTTTTTGATTGATAGTGGCTTTGTTCTTTCAAGCTGGACCACTGAGAGTTTTCCTTCTTTTACTATATCCTAAGAGACACCTTACTGAATTACTGCTATGTGCCAGGGATTGTATTAGGTTTAATTACTATGATGTGAGCTCTGCTTACAATTTGCTTACAGTCTTTTAACCTTTTTGTAACAGAGTGGTACGTTGTGATATGTGCAGGCTACTTTAGGGGGCATGTAGGGCCAGCATATTCATAAATACTGGGTTGAGGATACCAGAGAAGACTTTTCTGACACTGTGAAGTGCTTTAATAAGTAAGTAGATTTAAGGTAATGAACAAGTTACTGAGTACTTTTGTCCCAAAGTGTGTGTGTACTTATATTTATTTACATTTAATCATAGTAGCCCTAGTAGAAGGAAGCTTCATTCATTATCTACATTTTGCAGTTGAGGAATTGGATGCTTAGAGATTGTATTGTTTGCCTGAGGTCACACAAACTGTCACACTTTGAACTCAGAGGTGTGTGTGTGTGTGTGTGTGTGTGTGTGTGTGTGTGTGTGTGTATAGTGCTCCTATAGAGAGAGATTGATTTTAAGGAATTGGCTGACATGATTGTGGGGGTTGACAAGTCCAAAATCTGGAGGATAAGCTGGAGGTCCAGGAAAGAATTGATACTTCAGCTTAGATCTGAAGGCCATTTGCAGAATTCCTTCTACCTCTGGGGACCTTAGTCTTCTTACCCTAAGGCCTTCAGCTGGTTGGGTAGGGCTATTGCTTGCTTTACTCAAAATCAATTGATTTAAATGTTAATCTCATTTTAAAATACGGTCGCAGTGACATCTAGATTGGCATTTGACCAAATATATGAGTACCATTGTTTAGCCAAGTTGACACTTAAAATTAATGATCACATAGCCTAACTGCCTAATCTGTAGTTTTAACCACTGTTGGGAAACAGCATGTGCAAAAGATAGAAACAAGAAAAGAACATGGCCTAAAATTTAGGGAAGGCTGGATTGAAGAATGTTGATGGAAAGTGTTAGAAGATAGGCAGGCCTCAACTAGATCATGAATCTAAGATCATGAATCAGCTAAGGGCTTCTGTTTCATTTTAAGGAGTGTATTGTATTGTGTGTGCATGTATGCAAGTGTGTATGTGGGGGGTGCATTTTAGAATGAACCCCGACAAAACATGAAGAATGCCTTCAAAAGTAGTGGTGCTACAGACTGAGTGTCTAGGGATGCCACATGGAAAGGTACGCTGTAGTGTAGGAGCATATTGATTCATTGGATTAGAAAGGAATCCAGTCCTTTGTGTTGCTTGGAGGTTCTTGGAGTGGCCATTTATCGTGTTTAGAGGAGATGGGTAGGGTTTAGAATAAAGGCTCTTGGGACAGACAATTGACGAGGGGCCAGCCTAGAGCAAGAGAGGAGTCTTAATATGCATCAGTGATTCTCCGCCAGGGCCAGTTTGTCCTCAGGAAACATTTGGCAGTATCTGGAGACAGTTGGGAGGACAGTGAGTATGGTGCTTATGTGTGTACTCATACATTACTGAACTCTAATGGGCAGAGGCCAGGGATGCTGCTAAGTTTCTTTCTGTGGATGCAGGATAACTGAGACAAAGAATTATCTGGCCTACAATGTTAGTAGTGCCAAGGTTGAGAAACCCCGCTATATTTATAGGTGTATGTATACATTGGGGTGGAAAAGAGATCTTAACAGAAAGTGTTGAAGTTTCTATGTACTGTAAATACACTCACCCACTTATACTAAATGCATAAAGCAACATGTGGACAACTTGTGAGCACTAACCTATTTTGAATTATTTTAAAATCATACAGCTTTCAGAGGTAACTGAGAACATGGAAACACTGCCTTACAGTGTTAATTCCTTTTTCTGTTGGATATGTTAGTGTTCCCTTTTCCTAGAATTAAAGAAGTGAATGTGGATGAAAGACAGAACAACCAAATACAGACATTTCCACACATTAAACTTGAATTCTAGATTTTTTTGATCTGGAAGAATTCTTATCTTCTTTATATTATAAAGAAAATACTGAGAACTGGAGGGGGAAACCAGCCTGATCCCAAATCCTTTAGCTAATAATTGGCAGTTTAAAAACCAGTACTCAGATTTTAGAGCCCTGACTTTAAAAAAATTTATGTAATGTTTTACCTTTGGAGAAAACAGTTCTTTTTATTCCTAACCAGTTCAGGGAACTAGGAGGTAGTATCACCCCAATTTTAGAGGAGGTAAAACTGAGATTTACAGACATTAGTAAGTGACCTAGTATCATAAGTGGTAAGTAGTGGAGATAGAGAGTAGGATTCTTATTAAATTCACAGCTCATATTTCTTCAGCATCTTATAGAGAAGACATACATGTAAGAATTAATAACAATGTGAAAATAGGGAGAAGGCAATTGGATATAGTAAGGATGGAATACTTGTTCATCAAATGGAGAACTAACACAGGCCTGCTTGGAAACTGCTGAAACTTGGAATGGGGAACACTTACATAATGGTGGGATTACCAATTACCATAATATTTATATTTTCTTCTACGTTTCCTTATCCTTCAAAACCTTTCATTTTGCTACCCCTATTATGCTAATATATTTTTAAACTTTCCAGTTTATTTCTAATTATGTCATCAGGAATGGAAGAATCCTAAAACCATTGAAATTTCAGTTCTCATTCTGTTTATATATTTTTTGTTTAGAATTTGACCTCATTCAACATTTTCTTACCTTGTAGGATTTTCCTTCTGGTTAATGTCTGAATCATACACCAAAGTTAGTTTCTTAGTAGGTGTTACTCTTGTAGATAGATGTTTTTAGAGTAGAACCTTGAAACTTGTGGCTTTTTTTTTCTTTTATTGCGGAAAGCCTGTGTTTTCTCTCTTGGGTGTACTATTGAGAAATACTGTATTAGTCTGTAACAGCATCTAAAAAACTTTGCACAACCTTCCAGTGCATTGTAAGACAACAGTATTCTGTTTTAACAAAATCTAAAGACCCAGGTACCATCCTGGACTTGCTAGGAGAACCTATAAATATACATCTCAGTAGTATGGGTTTTAGGTTGCTGTTACTGTTTATCTTGGCACAACAAACAAGCTTTCTGCTTAGTAAACTACATATTGTGGGCGTATTCCTGAACAAATTATTTTCTTCAGAAAAACACTTTCTTGAGATACATTTAAATTTTTTTTCTAGTTTCCACCACCCTTACCCAGCCTTCAGAGGCTCCGA
>PVLD010029651.1:0-17786 GCA_004027595.1 Dinomys branickii
CCAATGACTTTTCTTTGGGGGAATGTCCCTTAAGCTTTCTGCTGAGAGTTCCGCTTAAAAGGCTGTACAGATATTGGTTAGATACTCCCTACCTAGTGACCTGGGTGAGGTGTGTAAGACCGCTCCCCCGCCCTCCCAGGGTTCCCTGCAGGTATAGGGATGGATCTCCTCCCCCACTCGGTGATCTGGTCGCGAGCACAGATATCTCACCAGTTTTTGGAGTCCCTGCAGGCAGGAAGGTTCCAAGGTGCCAGTTTATCCTTTGGGGCTTTCTGCGCTGCCCGCCCGATGCGTGCGAAACGTGGGACTGCCGGGCGTCTCCGCCGCTAAAAAGCCGATCTCTGTCGGGAGTCGCCGGAAAGCTGCGCCGGCTCGGGAGGCGGGAGGAACCGAGCTGGCTGTGTTCCCAGGGCGTTCGGACCCAGCCAGAGTTCCTCCCCGGGCGGAGCGTCTCTGCCTCCCAGCGTTTGGGGCCCTCCCCGCGGCCTGCCCGATACGCGCAAAACGTGGGACTGCTGGGCATCTCCGCTGCTAAAAAGCCGATCTCTGACGGGAGTCGCCGGAAAGCTGCACCGGCTCGGGAGGCGGGAGGGACCGAGCTGGCTGTGCCCCCAGGGCTCTCGGACCGAGCCAAACTTCCTCCCCGCGCGGATCGTCCCTGGCTCCCAGCGTCTGGGGCTTTCCCACGTCTCGCCACGGCAGCCTGGTCCGCCCTACCGCATCTCCCCTGGCATCTCAGAGAAATACGCCCAGTTTGAACTTCCCAGCCGAGGTCCCGGCATTCACGCTCGCCAATTTTGTCTCGAGCTGGTGGTGTTTATTAAGGATGATCGCTCCCTTGCTGCTCACCTGGTCGCCATCTTCCCCCACATAAATATTTTTGTTCTATTTTAAAATATTATACTCTGTTTTCTGTCTCTCTAGATCACATAAATCTTTTGCCTTATTTTAAGATATTTTAAAATAGATAGTTGAATGTGGGCAATTTCAGATAATGCAATAATATTTGAGCATAAATAAATGAGCTCCAAACTCAAAGGCCAAAAGGTAAACTGGAATCAACACCAGCGCACCTTACTTGGAAGTGTAACTGAAAATACTTTCAGTTTTATTTGATGTGACCCCCTAAGGAGTAGGGATCCCGAGCACTAACAGCACCAGCAATTGAACCTGAGTGCATGGCTGGTTGTGAAAAAACCCTCATACTACATAACACTTTTAGGATGTGGAAGGGGGATGTGATCCAGTAAAGTTTCACCCTTCAATGTATCAAGGAATTATATGATACTCCGTTTTGGTTTATAAAACAGAAATGTATAGGTCACCTCTTTCTTTTATTCATTTTCTAAATTTCACTTTGTCAGTAAGTCTTGTGTCCAGCTCTACCTTAAATCCATGACGTTCCTCCGCTTTTTCTGTCATTACTTTATGCGAACCACCATTATGGTATCTTGCTGAAGACTGCTGCAATAGCCTTCTCACCGGACTCCAGTTCCTGACTTTGACCCTGTGTAAACAGTTCGCTGCTTAGTAGCTACTCCCCTTTTAAATATTCCCCTTAAGGACTTCCTATTGTATTTATAATAAAATGCAAATATAGGGTATGGATTTTTGGCCTCCTATGAATAACCCTTTTTTCTACCTTCACTTCTCCCTACTCCTATATTTTATTCTAGCCATTATGGGGCACCTGGCCAAGACCCTCAACTGCCTGTAGGAGGTGCACGGGGAAAGGGTGAAATGAGAAACACAGACACATTTAGTGGTGCATGAAGGGGCCCTGGGAGCTCAGTGCCTCAGGGTGGGCAGAGACAAAGACGCTCCAAGCCAGCCACTATTTACTGGGTGCGCACAGTGATAGCAGGGCTAGCAGAATACTCGGAGGTGGGTGGCCAATCTTGGGATGGCACAGGAGGCAGAGGTGATTCTACACTAACAAGGATCTTGCCCTGGAATATTTTTTAATCTTCGTGGTTTTAGTTTAGTCTTAGTGGGTGGGAAAGGATGGGCCATTGTTGGAGACCACTATGTAGCAGCTCTGGGCAGGATTTAATATTAACCAATTGGCTGTTCATGTTTCCATGTGAGTCACTGGTCCTTACTCAGGCCTGCAACGGTGGGTGAAGCCATGAGGCCTCAAATGACAAGACAAGGCTCCAGCTGAGGACTTTTAGCTCCAACCCCAATTAACTAAAAGAAGGCTGAAGCTGCAGGCATCGTATTCCTGCAGTGAAGGTCTTCCTGAAGTTAACTTACTTCTCCTAAATGACAATAAGTATTGCTTAGAGAATTCCTTAAAGGGTTTCCCAAATCATGCCCAGATTCCTGCATTTTCTTCAGGATCCTCCTCGTTTATTTGAAAACCTAATAAATAGGAGCAGCCCAGGTATGTTTAGGTCTTAAGTCAGAGGGTCTTAATTCAGAGAGTCTTAACCCAGAGAATCTTGAATTTAGTAATAGAGTTGGACCCCTTTGGAGCCCTAACTCATTTCAGTTATCTCATTTATTTAAGCCTTCACCATCTACTTGTTTGGGAGATTGTGGGCCTGATCAGCCCACAATAACTAAGGGTTATTAACCCCATAGTCCATTTGTAAAGAGTTAATTGGAAATCTGAAAAGAGTGATATCACAATCCCAAGCCTCTATTTATCCCTTAGGGAGGTACATAAAATTAAGCATTGTGAATTTGTGGTCCCCAACAAGTCACTGTCCTGTTTTTCTAAGCTTTTAGCTTCTGTGGGGCCTTGCTCCTACTCTTACCACGGCTGGTTCATTCTAGTCTTTGGTCTCTACTTTGATGCTAGGAGACCTTCCTTGAATGTGTTATCCAAAGTATTTATTTGGGTAACATTTTCCCAATGATATCCATTTTACTATTTCCTTTAGAGAATTTACCGCAATCTATAAGAATCTTATGGATTTGAGTTTTAAATTTTTTGATGAATGAGACTTTCCAGAGTCCAGGTCTTCTGAAGGATGTAACTTTGTTTCAGAAGTCAGCTCTTCCATCTCACAAAGAAGTTCTCAGGAGATAGTAGGGTGGATAAATATTTCCTCAGCCATTATAATTTCAATTTATTCATCATTTGAGAGGAAGAAATGTCTATCTCCTAGCACTGTTTTGAAAAACTTAAATAACACAGTGTAGTTATTATCACAGCACCTGGGATATGCATATCTCCAGGAATATGATAACCAAAAGTCAAGGAACTCATCAACACCAAACAAACCTAGCATATTAATTAGCCAGCCTTTCCATCACTGGAACAATATGTTTGTCGTACACCACTTAAGGAAGAGAGGCTGACTTTGACCCCTACTTTCAGAGGCCATGTTGGCTGGTCCAAACCAGGAATGGACAGCAGAAGGGCAGGGCAGAGGACAGCTGCTCTCCCAGTGGCATCCAGGAAGTAGAGGGAGAGAGAGACAGAGATGAAGGTGCCAGTTTATGCAGTCAGTGAGCCGCCCCTTCCCACCTGGCCCTGTAGCACATTTGGCTGTGAACATGTGCTGGGTTAATACAGCGGCAAGTGTAGCATCTGCATGGTCCAGTTGCTTTCCAAAAGCCTCACCCCTGAACACATGAAATTTAGAAGGACATTGCAGATCTGAACAGTAACACATAGTGTCCACAGATTTGGGGACTGTTTTGTGGTATATAAGTCACTGCTTAGCATAGCATGGGTAACAAAACTTTTATTTACATGATTGGAAAAAATAAAAGAAAAATAATACTTCAAAACACATAAAATTCAAATTTCAGTGTTTATAAAGGTTGTGGGGGACATATTTTTATATATATGTATATTTTATTTACATATTGCCTATGGCTATTTTCTTGCTCGTAACAGCAGTGTCTCATAGCTGTAAGAGAAACCCTCTGACCTAAAATAAACTGTGCTGTAAACCGGAATCATATCAATGCCTCCTTATTTCTCTATAATATGTGTTGTTTTATCTTTACTTTGTGGATATAGAAACCTAATTTAGCAAGTGAAATATAAGCTTATTTTGATTATAGTACCGTCTATCTTCCTGTATCATTTAATTTTCACCCCAGTTATATGAAACATTAAAAAATCTCAGAGCTCATAAATGACAGAGCCAGAATCCACCTGATCTAAATCTAAAAGCACCTATTTCATTCTGTTTCCACTGCCCTTTCCATGATTGACCCTTCAGTATGTGTCCATTCAAATTACTTTTCCCACTCATGGACATGGACATAGGTTTCTTGCTAGGTGGTTGTTAACAAAACTTTTCATATTGTTGATAATTTAACTCAATATATCAAGAAGATTATTAAAGGTTGTGGATACCAGTAATTCCTAGTTATGCATTGGTAATAGTCAGCATTCTCACCAGAGACACGATACCAAACACTCACAATTTAAAGGAGGAGACGTTTAATGTGTTCATGGTTTTAGTTCATGATTGCCTGGCTCTCAGGCAGAGAGGTCATGGCAGAAGATCCGGGCACAGCAAAGTTGCTTAGCTCATGGGAGTTGGAAAGCAGAGGAGGGGAAGACTGCTGGAGGAAACAAGCATAGATCCCAAGGCTCTGTGTCCGTGACCCAGCAGACACACCTAGAAGTGTGTTCCGCCAGTTCCTGGAGCAGATCTCAAACCCAGTCAAGGTGAAACCCAGCCAAACCACCACAGCATCTGACAAACACAAGGCATGACCTAAAATCATCCTTGGAGCATAATTTGATCAAACTGTAACTCAGACCAGCCTACAATGAAGAAGCCTTATAATCTAAAGTTTCTGCTGGTTTAAAGATAAACATTACTTTATACAGACTGTTGTGCAGTATGATTTCCAAAAATGTATACAAATAAGCAGTTGAAAATGGTTTTAAAAATGTTAACGCACCTTCTGGAAGCCAAGGAACTGGCTTTTCCCTCTTCCCACCAGGGTTAAATCATCTCCACGAAGCTTTTCTGGACTTTTCCCCCCTACCTGACTCAGGGAATCATGAGTTCTATGCTATACATGCTTCTAAAGTCTTTGCAAGTACATATAGCAAATCATGTGAATAGGTTTTTGTGTATATTTTTCCTTGCTCAGTTCCTCAAAAATTAATCTATCTTCTATACATCTCTCTCACTGCTACTTTCTGAACAATGCCTAATACTAACTGCTTTATAAGTGTATTTTTTTGTTTCTTCAACATCAACCACCCCAATGGTAGTGACCCCCAAATGATTTTTTTCAGCATTAGAATGTCTTCTCACAACTGAACTATCAGATAGTGGATAAACACAGAACAAATTGAAACAGACTGAATAGAAACAGAAATGAACTGAATGCTATAAATGCAGATTGAAAGACAGTTTTCAGTGGTGCTAGGTAGATGTGGGTGCACTGAGTTATCACCTCTCAGGAAAAATATGTAGATGCTCCTAGACTATGACGGAGCTATGTCCCGAAAACCCACCATAGTAATCAAGCATCATACGTTCAAAGTGCATTCAGTACATCCGGCCAGCAAACATCACGGCTTAGCCTGCCTTTCCTTGAACATGCTCAGAACACTTAAATTAGCCTAAATAGGGAAAATTACATAACACAAAGCCTCTGGTATAATAAAGTGTTAAAAATGTCTTGTCATCCACTGAATACTGTGCACTGAAAGTAAAAAACAGAATGGTTGTGTGGTTTCACACCATTGTAGAGTTAAATCATTGTCAGGTAGGGAACTATCTGTAATAAAATTCTTTGACCCCTATAATCTGGCTTTACACTGAAACGGGGTCATTTCTGATAGAACTAATTGAGAAGTGGTCCTGCTGGAGGAGGGTATGTCCCTAATGCATCTTGCCTGATATTCTTACAAGAAAAAAGCCTTGTAAAGACAGAGACACATAAGGCAGAGACAAGAGTCACATAACTGAAAGAAGAATGCTGAAAACTGATAGCACACCACAAGGAGGAGCCAAGCAAAAGCACCCTCAGTGGTTTCGGAGAGCGCCTGGTGCTCTGAGGCACAGCCATGCCAGAGCCTTGATTCCAGAGATAGTGCCCAGAACTGCAAATCAATAAGCTTCACAATTTTCCATCACCTGGCGTGTGGTAGTAGGCAGGCCAAAGAGAGTAATGCAGTGGGGATGTTTAACCAGGAATACAAAAATAGAAAGTAAATAAAAGTAGCCTTTAATGTAGCGTATGTTTAATAACAATGTTAATAGTAATAAAATAACTATCATAGTCAGAAGCCATCCTATGATCAGGTATCACATGCTACGTACATTACATCCTTTAACTTTTATGGGGTTCACATGACTAGAATTGTAGAGGTGAATTTTAACTACTAGACTGTAGGCAATGGAGATGAGAAAGCCCTCACTTGAATATTTACTATTTTCTGTAGTGCAACTTTTCCCAAAGTGGCCCATCAGGAGCCACCTAAGTGATATTAAACAGCTTATGAAATTCCTGAAAACTTAACACACTTTCACTAGTCAGTACAATCTGTCTCCTGCACACCATTGGATATAAATGAGCCCACACCACTGAGGAGCAAATTTAATTTGGTATGATTAAGTAATTTTCCTGAGAACATTGGGCTGTCAAAGGTGACAGCTTGATGGGAAACGAGACATAATGGACAGTAGAGACAGGCTCTGCTCAGTCACAGCTTCATCCACAAACTGCAGTAGCCCTGAGGATCGCACTAATGGCCCACGTGGTCTTCTTGTCAGCAGCACCGTTTTTGTTACAAACACAGTGCTATGATCCTGAATATATTGAGTTAAGTACCTTTTGCTTTTTATATGATGCTGTATATTGCACCTCAGTGTTAGGAAAGCTGACATGGAGAAAATTGGTACAGAAGTCTGGTTGTTTCTGTGACTGTACTTGGTTCAGAAGCCTTTGGAACTGGTTTGTGAAAGGAGTTTGGAAAGGCTTGGACATGCAGGCAAAAGAAGACTCAGAGTGCTTTAAAAGCAGACAGACAGGTGATTCTGGTCAGAGATCAGAAAACTCTCATGCTGACAGGAATGCAGAAAATAAAGGCCAGGCCCAGAATGTTTCAGCTGGGAACCAGGGCTCTGTTGTCAGTTGGATGAGAAGCTAAATGGGTTATACACTGGCAGAAAATGTACCTACAGGTTGCCTACCTCAAGAAATCCAAGGCAAGTTAGAATGCTGTATGAATACTGTTTAAATGGGCCTCGACCCCTTAGTGAGGGAGCAGCCCCCTAAATCTGAACATGCCTTCAAAGCTCCCCAAACTCTCAATACAATACTCTCCCACTGCCAACACCTGAGTTTTGGAGGGACCCTGCTCAAACCTTACCAGCTTCATTTCCCTTTATTTCAGTAGAAATCCTGGTGCAAGGATTTAACATGCGTTCGCCATATATATTTGAAACTGTGAGATGTCTATCACCACAGTTTGTTTCTAAGTTTAATGATGAAAATAAAATAAGAGCCTAGAGAATCAGTGTCTATATTATACATATAGTCCACTTTTTTCCACTTCAGTTGGGATTCATCAAGAAGTCTAAAAGAAACCCTCTACAAATCATGAGAAGAATCAATGGATTGAAAATCTTCCGGTTTTAATGGCTAGTAGGTACAAATCCATGGTTTCAAAAATACAAATTTCTAACTTGTCCTGATGGAGATTAAGATCTCAAGCTGTCAATGCCAATTAAGGGGAGAAAAAAAACCCTTCACTGCATGACTGTCAAAGGAGAAGGTTAATCAGGGCTCACAGGTTCACTGTAGTTTGTATAGAAAGATCAAATGATGAAGCCCTTAACCATTCCAAGTAACAAGGAAAATGTAATAATATGATTTGCCTTTTGTTGTGGAAGCTAACTGATCTAATCACTATGCAGAAAGCTTGAGCATGGGACCCATGGAGATAAACCTGCCAGCTAGACCTCTAGGAGATGCCCTGCACTGTTCCACAGAAGGACTGGATTGCTTGCTTCGCCCATTGCTTTTCTTTCCAGCGTCTGTACTGTAGAACTGAATGCAAGTTTTTGTTGGACTTTCCTTCATTTCCTTCCTTACAGCATATCTGATTTTCATTTTTGCAACCCTAAAATTCTTGTAAAATGATGTATCTGGAAATAAATGAGTGAAAACTCTAAGATTTCCAACAGTATTCATCTAGATAATGAAAGTGTCATTCTTACACTTTTGGTGATAACTTTATTTCTTCTAGCATGCTGATCGTGACTGTGTATATAATCCAGGAAATATGCTTTCCCTTATTGTGCTACAACAACCTGTGTGACTGATATATCTTTTTTCATTTCACTAGTAAACTAAAGCCTGTGCTTCTAAAAATTTCTGTATTATTTACTCCATAATAAATAACAATATTTGTGCATCATTTTATTTTTTGTTTGCTTGTTTGTTTTGCAGTGCTAAAGATCAAACCCAGAGCTCTACACATGCTCGGCAAATTGTCTAGCACTGAACTATGTGTCTGCCCATTGGGCAGCCGTTTGAAAACTTTTCCTTCTGGAATCAAGTATTAGCTTTGTCCTTCACCAGCGCATGGCCTCAAACAAGTTGACCCTCGATGTTTTACTTTTCTCACTATAAATGTTGGCAGTAAGTGCCTATCCCATGGATATTTCAATTAAGAGAACTATAAAACATTTAAAAGACAGTGCCTAGAACTGGCATAAAGTAAGTGCAAACACATAGAATTATTTTTACATAATATCTAAATTTCCAACTAAAGTCAATTTCCCATTTTTCTGAGAGCTTTATTCCTCTTCTGATAATTAGAAAGGAGGGGATTTCTTACCACCAATGCCTTATTTGTTGCCAGAAGAACTGACATGGTATTTGTCAAAAATCATAAAGAATTTTGCTCAGCACGTCAGCAGAGTGAAAGAGAGCCAGTGTGGGAGACCGCTGAAAGACCTGCGGTCGGCATCCATCTTGTGAACTACCAGCCATCTTGAGAGTTAAGTTCCAGTTTCCATATATGGTCAGTTTCCTGTGGTTTCCATGTATGGTTAGTTTCCTGTGACTTCCATATATGGTCAATGTCCTGTTAATTACGTAATATCACCTGATGCTCTGACCATCCTCGCGTGATATCTAGACCTCCCTCCATTGCCTAGTTACCTGCTGACATCAATCCCCACTCCCGCACTGTATATAAACCCAAGCTTTCCGCTCAATAAACGAGACTTGATCAGACTCCTGTCTTGTCTCTGTTTCTTGTGTCTCTTGTCCTTTTTGTCCCACTCCCCCTCTAGAGCCTTCGTTGACTACCCACGGGTCGGGACAATGGCGCCCAACGTGGGGCTCAAGTACGGGGGATCCAGTGAGGACCGCTGTTCGGAAATCGTGCGCCCGCCTCCGATGAGACTGGAGAGAAAAGAAGATCGGTCCGACGCAGGAGCCTGCTGCATCTGACGCACTTCGGTAAGAACAGCGCATAATGGGACAAGCAATGAGTAAACGTGAAATGTTTGTTGAAGGTTTAGAAAAGGCTCTCAAGGCACGAGGAATAAAGGTAAAGTATAAACAATTGATGGAAGTTTTTGATTATATTAATGAGGTTTGCCCGTGGTTTTCTATTGAAGGGACAATTGATTCGAAACGTTGGAAAAAGGTTGGTGATGCACTTAAGGCTTATTATACAGTTTTTGGGCCTGCAAAGGTACCGATAACTGCTTTCTCATATTGGAGTTTAATTGATGAATTTTTATCTCAAAAAACTTTTGATGTTGATATTGCTAATCTGATTGATGAAGGTGAAAATATTTTACAAAAAGATAAACAAAATACTACCTCAGAACAGCCGATATTTCAGGAACAAAATGTAGAGAAACAAGATGAAGACCTTATGTCTTCTGAAAGTGATAGTGAGGACAGACAGGCTAAACAAATTGAGAACAAAGAGTCCTCCATGATTGATATTAAAAAGATGAGGCCTGTACAAACCAGTCCAAACCAGTTTGAATCTGGTCTCAAACAGGAAATTACATCTACTTCTCATAAAATAGGAGGAGCTAAGCCTGAAATTATACCTAGTCCTAGTGACTTGCCAGAAATGGGAGGAGCTAAACCCAAGACTAAAATTTATCCTGATTTGTCAAAAATTCCAGAAACTAAAATGTACGATACAGACAATGTTTATTATAATGATGTAGCAAAGATGGCTGCCGCTGAATATCGTGCAACAAAGATGGCAATCAAATGCTATAATTTAGATTGGCTGCTTAATTTACAACATCCTCCACCTTATGGCACTAATCCCACTGCTCCTCCGTCAGTATATCCAGTCTTTGACGATTCTAGTAAAGAATTGGAAACTGATATTGAGCTTATTAGGAAACGAATAAAGCTACAAATAGAAAAACAAGATCTTCTGGCTCAAGAGATAAAATTAAAGAAAGATAATAAAGATCTTGTGACTCAATTAACAGATCTAAACATGGATGACTCTAAAAAGCAATTGGAAATAAAATCAGATACTTCACGAAATTTAAAGCCAACTGTGAAAAGTATTATTTCAAATTCTATTCCTCAAGCTAGCTCCATTATAAAAATGGATAATATAGAAACAGTTCCAGTGGTTGAAACACCAGGTGCTGAAGGACAAATTTTTCGCACTCTTCATAAATTTGATTTTAAAATGGTTAAAGAGCTAAAAACAGCAGCAGCTCAATATGGAGCTACAGCTCCTTGTACTACAACAATTCTAGAATCCATAGCTACTAATTGGCTTACTCCTATAGATTGGCAAACATTAGCCAGAGCAGCTCTTTCAGGAGGAGATTATCTTTTATGGAAATCAGAATACTTTGAAAATTGCAAAGAACTTGCCAGACGTAATGCTCAAATTGGCAATGGATGGAATTTTGATATGCTAACAGGAGAAGGCAACTTTTCTACTAGTGAAGCTCAAATGGTATATGATGCAGGACTTTATGCACAAATTCAAACAGCTGCTACTGGTGCATGGAGAAAATTGCCTTCTAAAGGAGATATGAGTACTTCTCTCACTAACATTAGACAAGGGCCAGATGAGCCTTATTCAGATTTTGTCCATCATTTACTTACTACAGCTGGCAGAATTTTTGGTAATGCTGATACAGGCACAGATTTTGTTAGACAATTGGTCTTTGAAAATGCTAATGCTGCCTGCCAAGCTGCTATTCGGCCATACAGAAAAAAGACTGATTTAACAGGTTATATACGCCTTTGTTCTGACATTGGAGCTGCTTATCAGCAAGGTCTTGCTATGGCTGCTGCTAAAAAAGGATATACAGTTAAATAATTTTTATCACAACAAAATAGAAACAAATGCTTTACCTGTGGAGAAACTGGTCATTTTGCCAAAACTTGTAACAGTGCTTTTTCTAATAATGCTTCCTCTAACAATCCTAAAATTAAAACACCGGGATTATGCCTTAGATGCAAGAGAGGAAAACACTGGATTAATGAATGTAGATCGAAAAGAGATATTGATGGCAAAGAATTAACTCTGATTCAGGGAAATGGGAATCAGGGCCAGCCCCAGGCCCCCAAACCGGTACCCAAACCCAGACAAATTTTTGGGGCAATCAAATTTGTTCCACAAAACAACAAAAATCCATTTCAGATCTCTGCAGAGCCACAACAGGAAGCGCAGGATTGGACCTCAGTTCCACCTCCTACACAGTATTAACTCCTGAAATGGGGGTTCAGGCTCTTCCTACAGGAATTTTTGGACCTCTACCGGAGGGTACTTTTGGACTCATAATAGGACGTAGTAGTTCTACACTTAATGGTATTCAAGTTATTCCAGGAGTTATAGATAATGATTATACAGGAGAAATTAAAGTTATGACGTCCTCTCCTAAATTCATTAGTACTATTCAAACAGGACAAAGATTTGCACAATTATTGCTTTTACCTCTAATTCAAACTCCTAATAAAATTGTCTCACAACAGAGAGGTAATAAGGGATTTGGCTCGTCAAATGTATATTGGGCAAAAGTTATTTCTGCACATAAACCTCTCATGACACTATGGTTAGATGGTAAAGAGTTTTCTGGACTAATTGACACAGGTGCTGATGTTACTATTATTAAAAAAGAGATTTGGCCCAAGGCTTGGCCTTTGGATATTACTATGACTCACCTGAGAGGCATAGGGCAAAGTCAATACCCAGAAAAAAGTTCAAAATTATTAACTTGGGAAGATTCAGAAGGTAATAAAGGCACTATACAACCTTATGTTATAGCTTGTTTACCAATAAATCTATGGGGAAGAGATTTGTTATCTCAAATGGGCATGATTATGGGCAGCCCTGATTGTGTGGTTACTACTCAAATGTTGAGAAGTGGATTTCTGCCAGGCCAAAGCCTAGGAGAATATAATACTGGACTAACAACACCTGTAGAGGCCATTCCAAAAAATAACAGAGCAGGTTTGGGCCATTTTCCATAGGGGCCATTGACACTCCTGTGACCCATGCAGAAAAACTTACTTGGTTATCTGTTTGGGTCGATCAATGGCCTCTGTCTTCTATAAAATTAATGTCTGTACATCAGCTGGTACAGGAGCAGCTTGAAGCTGGCCGTATAATTCCTAGTAATTCACCTTGGAATACTCCTATTTTTGTCATAAAAAAGAAATCAGGTAAATGGCGATTGTTACAAGATCTTAGGGCAATAAATAAAACCATGATGTTAATGGGCGCTTTACAACCAGGTCTTCCAGCACCTGTTGCTATACCTTTAAGTTATTTTAAGGTCATTATAGACTTAAAGCATTGTTTCTTCACCATACCTTTACATCCTGATGATCAAAAGCGATTTGCTTTCAGCCTGCCTGCTACTAATTTTAATGCACCCATTAAAAGATTCCAATGGTGTGTTCTTCCACTAAGGCATGGCAAATAGTCCTACTCTGTGCCAATCCTTTGTTGCTCTAGCTATACAACCGATAAGAGATCGATGGCCAGATATGTATATCATACATTACATGGACGATATCTTAGTGGCTGGTCAAAATGGTGGTAAAGTGCTTCAATGTTATGAAGAATTACAGTCTGCTCTATTTGATAAAGGATTACAAATTGCACCTGATAAGGTTCAACTTACAGATCCATATACATATTTAGGTTTCCAAATGAGAGGATCACAGGTTTGTTCACAAAAATTGGAATTAAGATTAGATAAACTTAAAACTTTACATGATTTTCAAAAACTTCTTGGGGATATTAATTGGCTTATACCTTATTTAAAGCTCACTAAAGGTGAATTAAAGCCTTTCTATGATATTTTACATGGAGATGCTAACCCCACATCTCCTCGTATACTTACACCTGAGGGGAGACAGGCTATACAACTAGTAGAACAAGCTATTCTGTCTGAAACAGTTACATTTATGGATTATGACAAACCTTTACAATATATTATTTGTAATGCACAATTATCTCCAACTGCTGTTTTTTGGCAAACAGCGCCTTTAATGTGGATTCATTTACCTGTCACACCTAAAAGAGTTATTGAGCCATATTATAAAATGATATCTGATCTTATTGTTTCGGGAAGAGAACAAGGGAGATGTTATTTTGGTAAAGAACTAGATGTCATCATACAACCTTATACTAAAGATCAAATTAATTGGCTTATGCAAACTACTGAGTTTTGGCCTATTACTTTAGCCTCTTATATAGGACTCTTGGATAATCATTGTCCTCCAAACAAACTCATTGATTTTGCTAATAGACATGAATTTGTTTTTCCTAAAGTCACTGCACTTCATCCATTAAAGGATGCTTTATTGATATTTACTGATGGTTCTTCAACAGGCATGGCTGCCTATGTTTGTCACAATCACGACTTAATGGTGCAATTTCAAACGCATAGTACTTCTGCTCAATTGACAGAATTTCATGCTGTTATTGCTGTTTTTTCTGATTCTCCTAATCAGTCCTTTAATATTTATACAGATAGTACTTACATCGCACATTCTGTTCCCCTACTTGAGACTGCTGGTCAAATAAAAAGTGTTTCCAATGCTGGAAAACTATTTCGACAATTACAAATCCTTATTACCAAGAGAAAACATCTTTTTTTCATTGGACATTTACGTGCTCATTCTGGATTGCCAGGACCTTTAGTCAAAGGCAGTCATAAAGCTGATTTAGCTACTCGCCTAAATACAGTTTCTCTATTGGCTGTTGTCACTTCTACTGATGATACTGATAAAATTACCTTAGCACAAAACACACATCAATTACATCATCTTAATGCACAAACACTCAGACTGATGCATAATATTACTAGAGAACAAGCTAGGCAAATTGTTAAAAATTGTCCTTCTTGTGCTGTACACATTCCAACTCCTCATTTTGGAGTTAATCCTAGAGGTCTAATTCCTAATGCATTATGGCAAATGGATGTTACTCACATTCCTGAATTTGGTAATCTCAAATATGTTCATGTGATTGTGGATACTTTTAGTGGTTTTATTTTTGCTTCTCTTCAATCTGGTGAAGCTACTAGACATGTGATTAGTCATATGCTTAATGCTCTGTCTGTCCTGGGATGTCCACAACAGATAAAGACTGATAACGGTCCAGGTTATTCTAGTTCTACTTTTTCAAAATTCTGCAAACACCTTAATATTCAACATATTGCAGGTATACCTTATAATCCTCAAGGTCAAGGAATAGTAGAAAGAGCACATCTTTCTATAAAACTTATTGTAAATAAAATAAAAACGGGGGAATGGTATCCCACAAGGGGGTCACCAAGAAATATTCTTTCTCATGCTCTATTTATTTTCAATTTTTAAGATTTGGATGCTAATGGACAATCAGCAGCTACTCGCTTTTGGCACATTGAAACACAAAAACAATTTGCTTCTGTACTATGGAGAGACCCTATGACTCATTCATGGCATGGCCCAGATCCGGTCCTCATCTGGGGTCGAGGATCAGTATGTATATACTCTAAAGAAATGAAATCTGCAAGATGGTTACCAGAACGATTGGTAAAACAAATAGATTATAGACAACAAACACAAGACAAATTGAATAATGGTTCTGAGGACGAAGAATTATCCTAAAGATATTATCAATATTTGGGATTATTGTATATGTACTGTTGATGTATAATTGCAAATTTGCTTTTCATATTCATAAAAACAAGTATAAGACTGACTGTTAAAAATTGTTATTAAAAGTCTTGTTTGTGTCCTTAAGAATTAAGAAAACCCAAGAGTTAAGATTCTGTTCAGCCAGAGAGCTCCTGGTGGATACAGAATATTCCCGAGGATGAGTGGTCTGGCCAACTGCCCGTTCTCGCCTAATGGCCTTTAATGATTGTTTTGGGTGTCAGATTGACAAGGACACAAACAATAAAATAATAAATTAGTATAAATAATTTTATAACTCTGTTCTAAGCTCCAAACTCAAATTTGATACAAATAAAACTATGTAATTGATCATATAACAAAAAGTTTAAGTATTCCTTTACACCAAGCATTACAAACAGCTCTTTCAGATAATGGATTCCAAAACTTGGATTCTGACATTGGGAATTTTTATTATCCTGTGGCAACTTTCTGATAGTGGTCTTGGATCTCCCTCGTGGAAGGCAAGAATTATGACAGCCAGACAAGGTACGCTAACTAAACAAGGCATGTATGGTGCCCCATGTGACTGTGAGGGAGGTACTATTGCAACCAAGCCTGAACAATATACCAGTTACACAGATTGTGGTAATAAAATATCTTACTTAACATACACGAGAACCATAAAAGGAATCTATATACAAAGCTGGAAATGTTATTACAGGCCTCCAGGGATACCCTATGGCCAACCAGGACTATGTCCTACAGAATGTATTACTTATTATACCACAATGCATTCTTCTTGTTATGAATCAGTACAAGAATGTACAGGAGTAGATAATAATGTATATTTTACAGCTATATTGCAGCGCACTGCCACTGGTGCCTTTGGAGATGATAGGTCTAAAATTTCATGGACTTTTAAAAGCCATAAATATATTCAGGCTTCATGCCGCGGCACCCCAGGTAAACCAGTGTGCTGGAATAGAACTGCCCCGATACATATTTCTGATGGTGACGGAACACAAGACAAAATTAGAGAAATTAATGTACAAAGACAAATGGAGAACATTATAAAACAAATATCTTTAAAACCAATCATCATACTCTGGCATTTTCTAAAGCACAAAAGATTGATTTAAACATTCAAACCTCAGATATTCTAATGGCTACTTTAATAGCTCTTAATGTGTCTATTCCTAATTTAGCTAAAGAATGTTGGCTGTGCATGACTCAAGGTACTCTCATGCCTCTCGCCATTCCATCAAATTTCACTCTAAATAATGTTATAAACCCTACACATCTTAATTGCACCCTTAGGATTACCTTTTAAAGTTCAACCTATACACTTCCAGGAAGATGGCGATCAGGTGAGTGGCAGAGGGAAACTCTCCCAGAGACCGATCCTTTGCGTGCAGGTGCCTGGTCCGTGGATGCAAAATTCCAACTGATCGGGTTGCTCTCCGCGGCCTGAGCATTAAAGGGCCGGCTGAACAAGCCACGAGGCGAGAAGTGGGCGGATCCTGAGAGCTGGGCGCCCGAGGGATTGGTGCTGTGCTTGGGCTGCAGCTCAGCTCAATCCGGGTACAGCCGAGAGAGCGATTGTGGCGGGACGGACAATTCCAGGCCGTGAACCCGATGGGCTCAGAGGCGGCTGTAACCAGGATTTGTTGGAGGAGGCGGAGCAGAGTAAACTCAGAGAACGTGCTACTGGGGCAGATTGCGCCAATCTGGGCAGCGGTCCGGGATCCCGCTCAGAGCCCTGCCCCCACAGCCGGCACCACGTGAACTATGCCAGCTGCGGTCAGCAAGATTTCTGAGTCGGGAAAAACCTCGATCCAGGGAGATACATCTGAACGGCATTCCTGTCTGCACGATCCCAGGGTGAGTTGATTGGGTGCCCTAACCAGAATTTCCTGAGTCAGGAAGAAGCTCTGCCCAGCGAGGGACATCCAAGCAGGTTCAATGACTGCAGGATCCCCTGGGTAGGAAGAGCTAGCTAGGCACTCCGACGGGATTTGTGAGGGGGGAAGGAGCTCCACCCAGGGAGGAACACCTGAGTGGCCTGCCTGCAAGGTCCCTGGGGTGGCGAGCTGATTATGCGCCCCAGCAAGGTCTCAGGACAGGGAGTAGAAGCGGAAATCTCAGCAGACAGCTTCAGGGACATTCTCCCAAAGAGAAGGAATCATTGGAGCAGCCTCTGCAGCAGACCTTTGCCTTCTGAAATGCCTGGGGAATTTAAAGCTCCACATTTTGAATCTGATACGCAAAAATGGGAAAACAGAGGAACAAAACGCAGTCTTAAAACTCAACCCCACCCAGAACAAGTTTGAATGCGAGGATACAGGGGAACCAGGAAGCCACACACCTGCAAGTTATGAAATGATTCCATCTGAAATGAAACAATTCCAACAGGCCATAAAAAAGCTTAAAGAAGAAATAAGCCACATACCTGCAGTGATCTCTCAGACAAAAAAACGAGCTGAAAACAATGATGGAAGAAATGTTCTGTACACATAGAGAAAAAATAGACAAAAGACTAGAAGAAAATAGGAAACAAATGGAAACGTTACAAGAGCAATTCAGGAATGAATTACCAAGAATGAAACAGGTCCAAAGAGAATGCCAGGATTTGAAAACTAACACTGAAAGCATGCAAAACCGTTTAAATGAAACCGAAGATAGAATTTCAGAACTTGAAGACAGCATGGCAGCTTATGAGCATG
>PVLD010029652.1:0-16683 GCA_004027595.1 Dinomys branickii
GGTGTCAGGTATTTGCCCCCAGCAATGAAAAAGTAACAAAGACAGGGTCAGTTCTCAGGTACTTGTGTGTCACCCTGTGAGACAGCTGGGGGCGCCATGGTTCCCACCTCACCTTCCGGAAGAATCTACTGAGGCCGGCAGAGTAAGCACCAAGTCCAAGCGCCCTCAGCCATCCTCAGCAGCCCCTGCTGCACCACTTTCTGTAGGAAGCCCTGGGTCAAGCGCTCTGTGAAGCCCCCACGTCCCCAGGGGGCAGTCTCTCCTCCCTGGGAGGTGACCATGGACCGGGCTGTCTGCCTTGCCCACAAGTTGGTCTCTCTGCCATCTCAGCTCTCAGAGCCACCCCAGGGCCAGGCGTGTGACAAGTCCTCCTGCCCAGTGAGAGAGCACGGGGGTGGGGGAACCAGAGTGACCAGAGGGCAAGTTCCAAGGAAGGTGAAGGCTGAACAGCCGCATTCCTGGAGAGAAGCAGAGATGAGTCTGCCCGGACCAGTGAGCGCTCTTCAGGGCACAGCGCAGCCCTGGGGTGGCCAGCGGCTGATCAGGACCATTGTCCCTAACCCCAGGGGGCGGGGCTCCAGTATCCATCCCCAGCTTAAACCCAGGGGCTTCTCTGGGTGCACGGCAGGCCCCGCCTACATCCTCAAGCTCAGTGAAGTCTGTTTCCGGAGATGGGGACTCGGAGGTTGTGGGCAGCTTTCGGAATCAGCCAGGGTCCCTTGGGCAAGGGACATAAGTTCTTGGAACAGGGCTGCTGGGAGGATTAGAGGAGACAGGGAGAGTAGAGGTGCCCAGCAAGCAGAAGCTGCCACTGTGACTGCCCTTACCCTGTCCAGAGGATGAAGTCTGGCTTCGGCTCGATCTCCTTCATGGCGTAGATGGAAGAGTTGATGAGGGCCCAGGGGGAATCACAGAGGTAGTTACCCCAGGGTCCCGCGTCATACACCAGCTGGGAGCCGGCCGAGGGACACACTTGGTGGGGGTCCTGGGATACCGTGTAGTTGGGGTCAAGGTGCAGGTCAGAGATGTGCCAGAACTTCCCTGCGCGGAGAAAGAAACCCCCCATCAGTGCTGGTTGCCCCGAGCCTGGATGAGAGGGGGCCCCGTGGGTGTAGGGGCCTTGCACAGGTGATGTGAGGCCTCCTCTGGGTGTCCAGGTTCAGGAGAGAGAGCCCACAGCCTAGCTCTGCCCAGAAAGGCCCTGAGCAGAGCAGAGGACAGCAGGCTTTCAAGCAAAGCGAGTAAAGCGTGTAGTGGTTAAGTGCTCAGGCTCTGGGGCCACATATGCACCACGTGACCTTGGCTAGGCTAAGTCACTCCCTGAGCCCCTTGCTAGAGCCAGATCCTGTCACGTATCAGTAAAATGCATACAAAAATCTGACCTGAGCTGGGCATGGTGGTGCACACCTGTCATTGTAGCCCTTAGGAGGCTGAGGCAGGAGGATCACTGTGAGTTTGAGGTCAGTCTCAACTACACAGTGAGACCCTGTCTCAAAAAGACCAAAAAAAAAAAAAAAACAAAAACTAATCTCAAAGGAGAAAGCGTATATCCTAAATGAGTTGGAAGACCTTACCAATGAATACCAGCAAAAATTGGGGGAATATGTGCAGAAATGGGACCCCAGAGCTAGACCAGAGGAAGGAACGTCCAAAAAGACTGAGCTTCTCACATGGGTTTCCCTGCTAGTGGTTCCGAGTTCAGGGTCACAGCTGGAGCAGCTGGAAGTGGACCTGTTTGCTGAAGCAGTTGACCAAAACCTGGACTCAACTGCAAAGCAAGGGAAGCAGAAATGTCAAACACCTCCTGGCAAAGGGACCTGAAGGAGCAGACGAGACAGAGAGGGTTTGTTGTGATTACCCAGCACGGCGCCAGGCACAAGCAGGTTGAATCACTGCCTGTTGCCTCTGCCCTCCAAACCCGGTTTCTGACTAGGACAGTGAAGTTCGGGATTTCCTCACCCTCCACCATTGCTGTAACTTCCTTCTCCACTTGCTGGGTCAGTTGATCAACATCTGTCACCCCAGGAAGCTGAGGCTAAGCCTATGCTTATTCCGTTGACTCCAGGGCCCCACCCAGGCCACAGAGTATTGTGTGTGGCTCCAGAATAGCCCCAACTCTTGGTCCTTTCCCTCCCAAATGTTTGTGCCCACCTCTACGGACCCAAACCTGGAATCAGGAAAGGATCTGAGGCTTGTTTGCACCAAGACACAAATGACAGGTTAAGCAAACAGGGAGTTTTTGCTCATTACCCGTGACACAGATAAGGATGCTAAGGTTCAGAGCTCGCATGGAACTGTGACCAGATCCTCCTTCTTCGAGGGAGGTATGATTGCTGAAGGAGTCAACGTCTGTTCCAATTAGTAAGTGGGCACGGTGGGCTGCCAGGCCCCTGAATGCCACCCAGGCCTCAGGCTGGGCTGGCCAAGCTTTGCCTTCTCTCCAGGGTGAGCGCACCTCACTTCCTCAAAGACCCTGGCCTCCAGGAGGTTGTTTTTCAATTAACCACAAACTGAGGAGTGTGACACCAGCCAGCAACCAACGTTTCTCCATTCCAGAAACTCCTGTTAGTGGTCAGTGTCTACCAGTGTGTAGAATTGAAACTATGTGCGGCTCCCTGGCACTTCCTGGGGGGGCAGTGAGTGTGTGTGTTCCACAGGGCCTGACTCCAGGAGCAGCCAGAACAGTGCAAGGGACAGCAGAGAGCACCGGGGTCCCCACCGATGGCCCCGTTTCCTGGGGTTCCCAGATTCTCGCTGTTGACCTCAGCAGCTGCTCAGTCTCCTGAGGGTCTCTTCCTTGCCACCCCCACAACCTCACCCGGGCTTCCCTCCCGGGCTTCCCTCCTGGGCTTCCCCAGGGCTCCCCCCATCATGGCTGCCTGCTCCTCTTCTTCCTCTTCACTGAGGCCTCAGAGCAAAGGTCACCTCCTCAAAGGAGCTTGCCCCAGCCCTGCCCCAGCCCTGCCCCGGCCCATCTGGTCATTGGTCACGCCCTTCCCACTCCGTGTTCTTTGGAGACGAATGGATCTTGTTGCTTTATCATCCTCCCTGTGCACCACGTCAGCTCCTTTGGGCACGAGGCTGTCCTGTTCTCTGTGTCCTCAGCAGCTAGAACAGTGCCCGCCATGTGGAAGGCGCGCCATATGTGTGTGCTCCCATTTGGGGGTGGACAGTTGGAACAGGAAGTCTGTGGCAGGCACCTGGGCCTTCGCCTGCTTATCTTCATCGCTTCAGCCACGCTGTGAGGCAGAGATCGTTTGTCAGGTGCTGCAGATGGAGCCCACGGCCCCCATACCCTTTGTACCACCCCCTTGTAGTGATGGAGGCTCTTTGCTTTTCTTTTCTTCTTTTTCTTCTCTTTTTTTGTCTTTTGAGACAGGGTCCCGCTATGCAGTTCAGGCTGGCCTTGAGCTCACTTTGTAGCCCAGGCTGGTCTCAAACTCCTCAGCCTCCCGAGTACTAGGATTACAGACGTGCGCCATCACGCCCGGCTAGATATAGAATCTAACTGTGTTGCCTCTGGTGTCCTCAAACTGCTGGGCTCAAACAATTCTCCTGTCTCAGCCTCCTCAACAGATGGGACCACAGGCAAATGCCACTGTGCCCAGCTGAGGTGGGGACTCTTAAGCTCACTTGACAGATCAAGAATCTGAGGCTCAAACCCTGACTTCTCTAACTGCAAAGCTGAGAGATAGTGTTGTCATGCCTGTTACTTTGCACCTTGGGGAAGCGGCTGCTGTAATAGAAATATGTTCTTTACAAAAGATTTCTACTGGAGCTGACCACAGATCTTAAGTACCCAGCCCTCCACCAAGGGATCCAGCACTAACTAGCGCATGTCAGAGAAGGCCTGGGCACCAGGGTCCTGGTGGTGGTGGAGCAGCCGTCTGGCTTCTCATCCAGGCCGAGGGACTTTGGCCTCCCCAGTTGGTCTCACTGGGCCTAAAGTCCCCAACATCTTGCCTGTCCTAAGAACATCAAATAAGGGAGCGACTAAGAAACAGGCCACAGAGAAATTTCTCAACACACCCAACCGAGGCCTGCAACTACCCCCGGGTCAGGAAAAACAAGGACGTGCTGCGGGAAGGGGGTGCTCCACTTTCTAGATCAAAATTTCTTGGAAGTGCTGGGCTGCTGGGCGTGGCGGCGCACGCCTGTAATCCTAGCACTCTGGAAGCTGAGGTAGGAGAATCGAGACCAGCCTAGGCTACAAAGTGAGCGCAAGGCCAGCCTGAACTGCATAGCGAGACCCTGTCTCAAAAAGACCAAAAACAATTGCAGCTTGAGCAAGGAATTTCCCTAGCTAAGCCTCAGTTTCCTCATCTATAATGTGAGAGTGAGATGCCCACAGAGAAGAGATGGTTGTGTGGATAACAGTTCTCTCTTATGGGGCACCAGGTGTGTGGGGGGGGCAAGCCAGCCTGCACTCACCCCTGGGGCTACTCTAAGCTTTGGGTTTCAGTTTATCTTTTGTCCTCTGGATCTCTATCTCCTCTGAGGCGGAAGACAAGAGCGCTAAGCCTTGTCGTCTGAGGGCTCTCCCAGTTCCCCCTCGCAATTCCGAGACTCCTGTCTGGCGCTGTGGATCATCCACACCACAAAGCCATCTGCTTCCGTGTCTCAGCCCTTTGCCATTCATGCTCAGCAAGGATCACAAAGCACCTTGACTGTAGTTCCTCCTCTGCAAGGAAGGGGCTCTCAAAGACATGGGGTTCCCTTGTTAAACCCAATATGTACCTCTAACAGCTCCCCAAGTTAGGAGCTTGTTCTGTTTGAGGCAGGGTCTCACTTTATAGTCCAGGCTAGGGCTGGGGATATAGCTCAGTGGAATAAGTGCCTGCCTGGCAAGCACAAGGTCCTGAGTTCAATCCCCAGTAATGCAAAAAAAAAAAAAAAAAAAAAAAAAAAAAAAAAAAAATATATATATATATATATATATATATATATAGTCCAGGCTGGCCCCCAGTGTGTAACCCTCCTGCTTCAGCTTTCCCAGTGGCAGGACCACGGGCCTGCTCCAAGGGAGGGGCTCCTGAGGAGGCAGTAGTGACATTATCATTCCCACTGGACAGGGGAGGAAGCTGAGGCTCAGGTAAACAGTAAGGGGAACTTGAGTTTCCCTCCCGTGGTCCCCTGGCCACGCTCCCTTAGCCTCGCCCAGGATTAGGGGCTGGCTTTCCAACCGCACTGACCCACTGGAAGAACCTGTCTGTTTCTCTGCCCTTTGAAGCAGAGAAGTGGAGAGTTGCACGTTTGTGTGGGAGGAAGTCGGCGCTCCTCCTCAGCTCCTGCCTAAGGAAGCTAGGGGTGGAAGGCAGCTTTGTACAAAGCGGGATGGCCACCGTCTGATCCGTGTCTGTATTTACAGAGGACCTGGGATCTGGAAAAACTTGTAGGTACCGTGGCATGCTTTTTAAATGCTTTTGTTTAACGTTATACGCGGAAGATGTACATCCCCAGTGGGTCTGGAGAAAAGACAGTATCTGCAAAGCTCCCCTCCCTGAGGACATGCGCAAGAGCTTGAAGCTTATAGCTGCTGAGCACAGACCTGTTCCTGTCACCTCTTCACTGCAGGGTCTTGGGCAGATGTTTGTGCCCTGAGCCTCATTCTCCTCATCTGCTAAAGGGACCTGATGATAACAGTACCTACTTTACAGAGCTGTCAAGTCCAACGGAGCTGGGTGCTCCCATAGTCCCAGCCGTTCATGAGACTGAGCTAGGAGCTCACTTGACCCCGGGAGCCCAAGACCAGCCCAGACCACACAGAAAGACCTTACCTCAAAAAAGAAAAAAAAAAAAACCTTTTAATTTTTCAAAACAAGTTTTAAAAGGACAGCATATGTCAAGCCCTTCATACAAACTCTGGCTAACTGTGAGTGCTGAGTAAGTAGGTATAAGCTCTTCGTGCTATTTGCCGTAGTGGTTTGTTTTTTTAACAGCACTATATTAGAGACAGAGGGCTGGAGATATAGCTCAGCAGCATAAGCGCCGGCCTGGCAAGCACAAGGTCCTGAGTTCAAGTCCTGGTACCAAAATAAATATTATAGACAGAGTGTATTTGGACAGCCCGGATTCCTATCCGGATGCAGACACCAAATGTTGAGCTAGTTACTTCTGTGAGGTTCAGTTTATAAAATGGGAAGGGCCGTAAAAGGAATTTATGCAGAAATTTTAGCAGTGCCTGGCAGTCTAAGTCCTGAGAAAATGTTACCTACATTTTTCACTTTGCTGCATTGAAACAAAGTCTTGACACTTTTCCATCAGACGGTTCCACCAGACAGTTACCATCATAATCTACTCAGCTACTTCACTGTTAGCAGTTTTTCATAAAATAATGCTGCAATGAGCATCTTCTTGTATTTGAGAAGGGTGAATTTTTAAACTTGGAGACTCTGGGCTGACCTGGGGGTACCCATTGGCATTGGCATTTGGAGTTCTTTTTTTTTGAGTCAGGGTCTCACTATGCAGTTCAGGCTGGCCCTGAGCTCACTTTGTAGCCCAGGCTGGTCTCGAACTCAAGATGATCCTCCTGCTTAGCTTCCCCAGTGCTAGGATTACAGGCGTGCGCCACCACTCCCGGCATGGCATTTGGAGTTCTAAGAAAACATATTTTTAAACGAAAGCATCAGGGGCTGGAAGATTCTGTCAATCATTCCCAATAACCAGCCAGACTGGCAAGCCTGGACCCCCAGAGGGGGCTGGGGTGTGTGTCTCCAGGGTGGCACAAAGCTTCCGTTCCCAGCCTCTCTGAGCTCTGGTCACCCTCACAGGGACTGGCACAGTACTCTCAGGGCTTGTCCTAGAGGTGAGACCTCTCCCTTTAAGCCGCAGGGTCTGAGTCCTTCCCGGGCATTCCGTTCTGGGCTCCTTGCTCTGGGATGCCCAGCCATACCAGCAGGGCGCTTTGCCCACAGGTAGTGTTTGAGAGAGGGATCTGATCAGAGGAGCTTCCTTTTTTTTTTTTTTTTTTTTTTTTGTCTTTTTGAGACAGGGTCTCGATATGCAGTTCAGACTGGCCTTGAGCTCACTTTGTATCTCAGGCTGGCCTTCAGCTCGCAACTATCCTCCTGCCTCAGCCTCTAGAATGCTGGGATTATAGGCATGCGCCACCACACCCGGCGCCAGAGGACCTTCTGAAGGGCCACTGTCCCCCAGACTCCAGCCAGAGAACTGAGCCCCTTCTCCCACCTCAGCAAAAGACCACGGTCTCCTAGTTGCTGTAACTGAAAACCTTGGACTCCGTGCTGATTCCGCCTTTTCTAACACCTCAGCCTGCCACAAATCTTGCTCAGGTCCGAGCATTTCCCACAACCCTGCTCCAACTGCCCGGCTCCCGGGTCCCTCCTCTCCCGATGCACAGGGCAGGAGCCTCCTCGCTGGTTTTGCAGCTTGTCCTCCACCAGGGTAACCGTGCGTCCCGGTCCGCCGGGCCTGCGGGAGAGCCCAAAGCACTGGACTTTCCACACTAAAACTTGGAAAGTCCCAGGTGAGCCTGGAGGAGCTGGGCACTCTCCCTTGGCCATATCAGGACTCGGGGCAGCAGCTCAAATCAGATCGCATATGGCTCTGCCCGAAACCCGCGAAGGATGGAGGCTCCCATTTCACCCTGAGCAGAGGCCTGCGCTACCTTCAAGCTGCAGCGGCCCACCCGTCCTCCCGCCTCCGGACCCCCAGCCCCTCCGATCCGCCGGCCGCGCCGGTTCCCTTGCTGCTCGCAGGCGTCCGTGGTCGCCGCCGCAGGGCACACGCCCCTTCCGTCCCTTCCAGGGGCGATCGCCTGACACCCGCCCCCCAGGCTCTCCCTCCTGCCTCGCAGCTTACTCATAAGCCCCAGCTCCTCTCGGACCACCCAGAGCGTGCCTCCTCCCTCCCCCCACTCCCTACTTCCCTCTTGTAGTTTCTCGGTTTCTGTAACACTTATCTCCTAGGATACTACTCACTTGTGTCCGCTTTTTGTTTCTCCCCTGGTGAAGGAATGTTTGCTCCTCCGCATTCTTCCTGAGTGCTAGAATAATGCCCGGTACAGAGAAGACCCCTAACCAATTCTTTGTGTGTGTGGTGGGGCTAGAACCCACGGCTTCATGTGGTTTACCGCTAATGCTACTAAGTTGTGCCCTTAACCTCCAACCAATGGTTTTTAAATAAGTTTATCAATCTGTCCTGCCACCTGTCACCTCTACACACTGGCTTTTGTGTACCAAGCCCTTAGACAGCCAGCGTCCTCCCGGTGGCCAGCTCTCACCCTTACGCTCAGTTTCCAGGCGCCACAGCACCCTCTGTGGTCGTGGCTGCCTGGCTAAGTCCCCGTTCCCTGCCTCCCTGCCTTGCTATTTTCAGTAGCACTTTCTGTGAGCAGCTTGCAGCAGCCCCCGCCAGAATGCCTAGCGCGAAACAAAGCCATCCAGGGAGCCCTGCCCTCCTACCTGGTGCAGCACTGGAGATTCCCCAGACAGCCAGGAAAATCGGCCACAGGAGCGGCCTCATCCTCGGGGCGCCCCTCCCGGCAGACATCTGCCCTCCGGAGCCCTTCGTCCCTCTGTGCTACAGGTTTCCGAACGAGTTGCTGCGTGCCCGAGCAAGACTCCCTGCTACCTATGCGCCAAGGCAGCTCCTCTGGCTTTGCTCCGTTTCCCCGGCAGGGTGTGAGCTGCGCGGGGCTGCAGAGAGGTCACCGGGCAGGGCACTGGCAGCAGACCTTTGTACTCTTGGGTACGAGCAGCGCCCGTCTCCCCAGGTGCTGTGTGTTAGAAAAAAGACTCTTTATCTTTTTGGGATATGTATGGAAATATTACGGGCAGAGTGATCTGACCTCTGTACTTTGCTTCAGAACAATCTGGCAGGGGGCTAGGGTCTGTGACTCAGCAGCAAAGCCCTTGTCTGGCATGCATCGGTCCTTGGGTTTGACTCACTGCACCATAAAAATAATCAAATACAAATTATCCAGTAGGCTTGGGGGCGGCTCGGTCCAACCTGCAACTGTGGTCTCCAGGAAACCGCCCCACCTCAGCCACTGAGAGGCAAGTATTATCCATTTCCAGGCTTCCTGCAGGAAATGGCTGTTTTGACCTGGTCCTTTGAGATATGCAAACACGAATGAACCAAATCTTGGAGTCACTCATTCGTGCCAGGAAACACGCAGCCGGGAGCTGGCGGGACCCGGGGACCCCCGCTTAAAGAGGTGTAATAAGCCACTGGCTTGCAGCCCAGCGTGTTGGGTGAGATGAGCATTCTGGAGCGGTCTTGACTCAGCCTGAGGAAGAGAAGAGGCTGCTAGGAGGTGACTCAGTTCTAATCCCATGTGTGTACCTGTGCTTGCACATCTGCATGATGCTAGAGTGACCTCACGCTGGGCAAATACTCCACCACTGACCTGCTTACTTTTCATGGCCGAGGTAGCAAACAGGGAAACCAGGGACAAGGATGGCCTGGGCAAAGCAGCAGCATCCAGTGAGGCAGAGATGCCAAAGCCTCCGGGGAGTGATGTCAGATGACGCTGGGTGGGTGCTGGGCGTGGGCCCTCAGCAGGGAAAGAGGCAGGAGCCAGGCTATGCTCACTCGTGTGCACTCAGAGCTGTGCCAGGCCACAGACCTGTCTTAATTAGGGACAAGGCACAAATTTGCATTTTAGAGGAATGGCCTGCACTCCACGGAAGATGGCTTCTTGGAGAGAACAGCAAGGAGCCTGAGAGAGAATTGTTTTAATCCATTCTGTGTCTTGGTCCATTACCCAAAAGAGTGGGTAATTTATGGAAAATAGAAATTTAACCACGCCTGGTGGCAGCTGGGAAGTCTGAGGTCCAGGTGCTGACCGGTGGTACTTTACACACTGCGTTCCCTGCTGGCAGGAAAGGGAGACGGGCACCTCACACGTCAGAAGGCTGAGAGCCTGGCCCAGAAGCATTAATGCCCCTCCAAAGGGCCCACCACAAAGACAACCAAGCTTTCAGTTTTTTTGTTTTGTTTGTTCTTCCTTTTTTTTCCAGACAGGGTCCCCCTACATAGTTCAGGCTGGCCTTGAACTCACTACAGCCCAGGCTGGCTTCAAATTCATAGTGATCCTCCTGTCTCAGCCTCCCAAGTGCTGGGATTACAAGTGTGCACCACCACACCCGGCTAGAAAACTGAGTTTTAATGAGTTTTGGATGAGACAAACATTCCAACTGTAGCAGAAGTCCTTGAGAAAAACGATGAGGGTCTCCCCCAGGGAACTAGTAAGTAATAGTAAGGAAGAATTAGACAGTGAGCCAATCGGTTGGGTAGTTAGTTTTCTTTCTTTTCTTTCTTTCCTTTTTTTTTTTTGAGACAGGGTCTCACTATGCAGTTCAGGCTGGCCTTGAACTCATTATATACCCCAGGCTGGTCTTGAACTCACAACAATCCTCCTGCCTCAGCCTCCCAAGAGCTGGGTAGTTAATTTTCTTGCCATACATTTTTTTCAGTGCTTCGGTTTGAACCCAAGGTCTGGTGTGTGTGCAAGGCAAGTGCTCCCCGGTCACCCTCTTGTAAGGACTCATGGTCACAGGGAGGGTGGGAATCAGAGCCTGCTGATCATCACCATTTCTCCACTCCCTTGTTCAGAACCCTGAAAAGGTCCTGGTACAGGTTTTTAGGCTGTTACTCATTGGCTGAGGGTCTTGCTCAATTTGTAAAGAAATTACAAACTGGCCAAGGGCAGCTCTTGTGGTGTTAACTTGCTATAGTGGCCAGGGATACAGCTCAGCGCCACAGCACCTGCCTGGCAATCACAAGGTTCTGAGTTTGAGTCCTGGTACTGCCCCCACACATACCCAAAAAACACTAAAAGTTTTGAGCGCCGGCAGCTCTCACTTCTTGGTGTAGGTAGCTCTGTTTCTCGCTCAGAGAGAGCAGCTACTGGAAAACCCAGGAACTGTTCTGGCCCTGGAGATGGTAGCTCGGCAGTTCCCTGGTGCTCCCCGACATTCCCTGCTGCCCAGCTCGGCCAGTGTCCTCAGCACCGGCTCCTGGCTACTTTTGGCGCAACGGCCTTTGGTGCCACCCACCGGCTGTTAGTATACCAGCTTGGCCTGCACACTCTACTTCAGGTAAAAGTCATGAGCGGGCAGAAATGGCATCAAAACAGGCTTTAAGCTACATGTGCTGTTACATGCCCGTAACCCTGGCACTCTCAGAGGCTGAGGCAAGAGGGTTACAAGTTCAAGTCCCCCCTAGACTTTATTTTTTTCTGTCTTTTTGAGATGGTGTCTCGCTGTGTAGTTCCGGCTGGCCTTGAACTGGCAACGATCCTCCTCCCTCAGCCTCCCCAGTGCTTGGATTACAGGCGTGCGTGCGTGACCACACCTGGCTCCACTTGGATATTTTAGCAAGAAAAGGACTGAGGGTGTAGCTCAGTGCAAATCCCCAGTACCATGAAAGAGGGCAGGGGCCGTGTTGGGCCTTACACTGTAGCACAAGGAGGAATGGCCCTTGGACCGAGCCCACTAATCTGTATGGAGGCTGCTTGCACGGGAAATAAAGGAAGGCTTACCCATGGGCAGCGTCAGACTTTCTGTCTGATCACAGGTAGGAGATGGGTCCCCTCCAAGGTCCAATGGAGGAAGGCTGCAGAGGCAAGGCCCGCTGCAGCCCAAGCAGGACCTGGGGCATCTGAGGTAGCTGGGCTGACGGCAGGGCACCTGCAGGGGAAAAATAAAATGTGAGAGACTTTCCCTCCAGTCTTGCTACCCCTGAGCTGAGCTCCCAGTCCTGGATCTCTTTTAAACCCTACTCTCAGAAAACCGTCCTTTTCTGTAGGAAAGGACACAGCAGGGTGTCATCCCCGGAGAGCCACCTCCGGGCTTTTGTCCTCTCGTCTCCTAGAGAGGGTAGTGAAGGCAGGGAAGGGGCACCCGTAAGAGAGGGGAGCTGGCCGGTCCAGGGCGGCAGAGAGAGGCAGCCGGGTGCTAAAACACCATGTCATACAGCTGCTGGCACCTCCTTAGACAGGAAGTCCTTGGGCAGTGACTTGGGTCAAATAAACACTGGATGTCGGTTTGGTTCCAGGCCCTGGGGACCCTGTAGTGAACCATAAAACCTTCCACCCTTGTGGCGCTTACATTCAGCAGGACAGACGTCACCGCGACAAACCAGCACAGCTGGGCACGGCTGGGCACAGCTGCGGCAGAATGTGTATCACTAGGAAAAGCACAGGCTCAGCCTATGAGTGTATCAGCAGTGGCCACAAACTACCAACGACCACAGCTCCTTCTCTGTTCACAGCTCTGCAACATCCCAAGCAGCAGGAGGGCGTCAAAATAACCATCAAGCCGGGCGTGATGGCACACGCTTATAACCCCAGCCCTTGGAAGGCTGAGGCAGGACGATTGCCATGAGTTTAAGGCCAACCTGGACTACATAGTGAGACTAACCCATCCGAACTGGTGCCAAAGTCCCAGTCAGCTCTGGCTAGATGGGGGAGGGGGGATTCTTTTAAAAACCTCAGCTTTTGATCAGTGTCCCAGAAAGAACACTGGCCACATCTGTGCTGCCTTCTTAAGTACCAGTGGTCTCCTTCTTCAAATTACCAAGAGTATTTGGTTCTTGGCAACTGTAATTTCCAGAAAGTCCCCATTACTCATGTTGGGTCCAGCTGATAAGGGGCAAACACTCGTCACATTTTCTTGCTGTTATTTTTTGAAACAGGGGTCTCGCTATGTAATCAGGATAGCCTCGAACTCGCTATGTAGCCCAAACTGGCCTCAAATTTGTGGTGATCCTCCTGCCTCAGCCTCCTGAGTACTGGGATTACAGGCATGCACTCCCCTATCCCCCAGTTTTCACATTCGTTTTGGTCCCAGCCCTTTTGGTCCTATGACCGCAGCAGCGCTTGCAGGAGGAACACCCTGGCAGTGGAGCACTTAAGGGTACAGGGGCAGAGTCCTCAGGTACCAATGACCTTTGCCCATTCCTGACCTCAGGGCCTCTGGGAAGCCAGGTCACTGCTCTGTTGGATCCAGGGTTCAAGTCCACAGAGAGCCGCGTCTGTGAGGTGAGGAACAGTCACGACAGGCTCTACCGTAGACCCACTGCTCTTTGCCCTTGTTCATTCCTTCAGCAAATATTTATTAGGCAGTCTCCCTGTGCCACTGCGCCAAGTGCTGGTGAGATGATAAACAGAAGCAGTTTCTGGCTTAGAGGGAGAAACAGGCATTAGACAGAGTCATACAGAGAAATGGAAAATTATGACTATACTGGTCCCCAATTTGGGTGCCACTCTGAGAACTCTGAACTTTCTCTTTCCTGTAAGTGCTAGGGAACCACTGAAGGTTTGGCAACAGTACAGCGAAAACATCATAAAATAATGACTCAAATGTTTCAGTTCGCAGCAGCAGTGACTGATCCAAAAGAGTAAATGTTTAATAACAACACCTGTAAGGCTTTTGTCAAGTGGCTGATGGCTCAAAAGCTTGCCAGAGCCAAGCGTGGTGGTGCATAGCTATAATTCCAGCTGCTCGGGAGGCTGAGGCAGGAGGATGGCAAGCTCAAGGCCAGCCTGAGGAACTTGTGAGACATTGTATTTTTTTTTTTTTTGCGGTACTGGGGATCGAACTCAGGACCCTGCGTTTGCTAGGCAGGCGCTTATTCCACTGAGCTATATCCCCAGCCTCAACATTGTATTTTTTAAAATAAAATCTAAGAGGGAATTCCTGAAGTTGCTCACATCTGACAAACTGGAAATGGTCAAATATGCACTGAGGAAGTGGCTTCTGCTCCTGGGTCCTCGTCTACCGCTCCTTGGCAGCTAGAGTCAAATTCAGTGTCAGTTCAGGGTAAGCACAGCTCTTGGTACTAGACATGTATTTTTTATTTTTATTTTTATTTTTTTTTTAGTAATGTGTGGTGGAGCAAACACAACTCATCAGATGAATAAAAGAAAATAATGACCTAATGTCAGAAACCCGCCCTTCATTTTGACCTGTGCTTTATCTGTCCTAACCCCCACCCCACCTTTGCTGTGGCTTGGGCCCACATCCTTGCTACCCTGAATTGCTAATCCAGCCTCCAACAGATCTCTTTGGTCCAGGCTCAGGCAATCCTGGCTTCTCTGTGCTCCCTCACTCTGCCGGCAAATTCATCGTAAAACCTGGAGGCAATCTGGAAACTCCCCTGCTCTAGAACCTTCAGTGGCTCCCCATGGCTGGGGGAAGAAAATTAAGGTGCTCAGCATAACATCCAGATTAAGCACTATCGTCCTTCTTTAGATATTTCTCTCACCATCTGCCCTCCCAGGCACATTTCTTTTCTCTAGAATAGTCTTAAAGGTGCAAAAGCTGGGGATGTGTCTCAGTGAGAGAGCACTTGCCTACCCCGTGCGAGGCTGTACCAGTCAGGGTTTACTAGAGAAACAGATTAACACAAGATATAAAAATGTACAACAAATTACCTATTTGGCTTAGAATGGTCAGCTACAGGGTTAGATGAGGAAGTGTGCAGAGGGTGTCCGCACACTGGAGATTGAAGAGCCCAGGCCTGGGGCCTGGAGCTCACCGCAGTGTCCGTGCAAGTCCGTGTCGAGGGCTGTTGAGTCTGCGACAAAATGCTGATGAATCTACAATGAAGGCCGGAGAGCCAACACCAGAATGATGAAGAGTCTGCACCGGAAGCCGAACAGTCTGCACCGGAAGCCGGGAGACGGCCAAGCTGAAGGTGAAGGCTGGAGCTCCTCTCTCTTCGCCATGGGGGCCGAGTGCCTGGATCGCTGGGCACACTGAATCCAACGCTGAGGAGCGAGTTCTCTATGCCGCCCCTATTCTGGAACCTGGTGCGGCCGCCGCCACCATTCTGGAACATGGCACTCTTTGGCTTCCTTCTCAAGGCAAGGTCTTTCACCTGTGCAGTTTTGAGGCTGCAAAGGGTGGAGACTTGCTGCTTGTGATGTCCTCAGGCCATCTTCTCCATTCTCTTGTTCCTTCATAGCAATAGAGAGCTCCTCAGCCTTATCTTTGCAGTCCACAGCTTTACTGGAGCTTGCTTTCTGGCCAAACTCACAACATTTTAAATCATCCTGCTGGGCTCCTTGCTCTTGATTGTCAATATAAATCTGGCTAAAAGCCCCCAACAATAGCCATGCCACTGCCCCAACATTCGACTGCCTTGAAATTTCTTTTGCCAGATTAATCAGTTTGCTGCCACCCTTAATCTCAGTTTTAGGCAAAGTCTCTGGACACAAGCAAAATGCAGACAAATTTTCTGCCAAGCTGTAACATACATCATCTGGAGTCCAACACCCAATACAGTCCCCCCCAACAGAAACCTTCCAAACCTGGTCTTTACTGGCAGGATTTCTATTGGCCTTCTGGTCTTCCGAACTCTGACCAGAATCTCCCATACAGAACAGCCGAAGGCTTTCCAGCGCATCCCTTTCAGACGACATCTCTGAACCTTTCCAAACTCTTCCCACAAGCCATTTCCAAAGGCTCTTGAACCACATGGTCAGGTATAGTAACAGCAACGACCCCACTCCACTGGTACCAAATTCTGTCTTGGTTACTTTTCTCTTGTTGCTGAGACAAAATACCCAACACCCAAAATGAAGGAAGGAAAGGTTTATTTAGCTTATAGTTTGTGGAGTTTTCAGTCCATACTTGGCTGGCTCAGAGGCAGAGTGGCGCATGGCAGAGGGCAAACTGTTCATGGCAGCAGAGCACAGCAAAAACAACCAGCAAAAGGGAGGAATGACCGCAAGCAGCCTCTCTCCTTCCCTTACACTGTAAACAGCCTGCCCCAGGCATGGGGTGAGTAGCTCCCACACAATCTCCGGGCCCTCCTCTTCCACAGACTCAGGATGTGTACAAAGTAAGCACCCTAGCTTCTTCCTGAGTCACTCAGCTAAACCTCTAGACTTCCCAAGTTGACACAGTGTATCAACCATAACAGAGACCCTGGGTTTCATCCCCAGCACTACAGAAAAAATTGACAGACAACTCCAACAAAGTACTGCATGCTTGAGGGCCCAAAGGTACTGACAAGGGGAGGAGGTGAACCAAAAGGATACACAGGGAAGGACCAAAAAGGTCAGTAGGAGTTGGGTTTAAGAGTCACGCAGGGGCCAGGCGTGGTGGCGCACACCCATAGTTCCAGCACTTGGTAGACTGATGCAGGAGGATTACTGACAGTTCGAGTCTAGCCTGGGCTACAAAGTGAGCAAGGTCATCCTGAACTGCACAGCGAGACCCTGTTTCAAAAAAAAAGAGAGAGCCAAGTGGAAGAGGTTTTTTTTTTTTTTTTTTTGGTATTGAGGATCAAACTCAATACCTTGTGCTTGCCAGGCAAGTGCTTGTGCCAATATCCTCAGCCCGTGTAGGTTTGTTTTATAAACAGAAAAGACTGAAGAAAGCAGGCGCAAAGAACCAAAGGGCTGGTCCTGTCAGAGCTGCTTTCCTGGCAAGGTGGGGGCAGGGAGACAGGGTAGCTGGTTAGGGTCAGGTCACTCTGTGCGTGTTAAAGTTCAGGGGACTTTATCTTTTTTTTTTTTATTTTTTTTATTTTAGAAACATAAAAGTACAAAAACATATTGACAAACAGACACCAATTATCATAGAAAATAGTACAATCACAACTAATCTATAGACAAGGTGATATGGTCTCAACAGTAGTTGTTGCTTTATCCATTGATATCTTCGAATTGTAGATGTATGGACCCATATACAGACATGCAAATTTAGT
>PVLD010029653.1:0-17781 GCA_004027595.1 Dinomys branickii
GACTAAATTTACATGTCTGTATATGGGTCCATACATCTACAATTCGAAGATATCAATGGATAAAGCAACAACTACTGTTGAGACCATATCACCTTGTCTATAGATTAGTTGTGATTGTACTATTTTCTATGATAATGGGTATCTGTTTGTCAATATGTTTTTGTACTTTTATGTTTCTAAAATAAAAAAAAAAAAGAAAATAATAGGAATGAATTTGAAGTAGGGGAAAGATTTGCACATTGAAAACTACATACAAAAAAAAAAGAAAACTACATACGAGGTAACAAAACTAAAATATACAAATGGGATTATGTTCAACTGAAAAGCTTCTGCACAGGAAAGAAAACAATCAACAAAGTGAAAAGACAACATGTATATTAAAAAAATTATTTTCAAATCTGACATTTCTTATAAGAGGCCAGTACTCAATATATGTAAGGATTTTGACATTTCAATAGTAAAAAAACAAATAACTGTATGAAAAAATGGCCAAAATATCTGAATCAATACTTTACAAAAATATATTCAAATGGTTAACAGGGACTTGAAAAAAAGGCTTAACACCCCTAATCATGAATACAATACAAATTATCTCACAAAGAGATATCTCATGACTATTATATAAAACTTGAACAACAAGTATTGTGAGGATATAGAGAAAAGTGGTCTCTTGTACATTGCTAGTGGAAATGCCAATTAGTAGAGTCTTTATGGCAAACAGTCTGATCTGGACCCTCCCCAAAGCACTAAAACTAAAATTACCATAGACTAAGCAACACCATCTCGGTGCACATGCAAAGGAAGTTAAAGAAGGTGGAGAGGTGTTTGCACATCTGTGTTTATTGCAACATTAGTCAGAATACCCCAAATACGGAAATAGTTTATGTGTCCATCAATGATGTGTGACTAATGAAAATGTAGTACACATAAGATGTCGTTTTATTTAAAACTGTGCAAATGGGGCTGGGGATATAGCTCAGTGGAATAAGCGCTTGCCCAGCAAGCGCAGGGTCCTGAGTTCGATCCCCAGTACCACACACACACACACACACACAAAACTGTGTAAATGGCAGTACTCTAGTTGGTTTTCACTGTAGAGCTGTAATAAGTACCTGTGGATGGGATACGTCACTCGGATGAGTAACCAGACAAAAGGAAGTGTGCAGAGAGAGGAGGAAGTGGACAGCTGGCCTTTTGCTTCTGAATGTCATGGAGACAAACTAAAGTACAAGCTATTTTGGCAAAGTGGGAGCAAAGATTCCTCACTGAGTTTCCCCTGTTCATTACAAATTCCTCCTAACGCTACTCTTGCTCTTTAGCTTGTCAAATCTTACATCCAGTATACAATCTGCACTTAAAAAATTAATTCTGGGGCCAGGCATGGTGGCCATATACCTATAATCACAGCACTGGGGAGGCTGAGGCAAGAAGATGGCTGAAAGTTCAAGGCCAGTCTGAACTACATAGTGAGACTCCATCTTAAAAAAGTAACATCTTAATTCTAACCCTGCCTAATCCCGCACTGTCTCTGAATTACTACTTATTTTTTCTTATATCCATTTTTTTAGTACTAGGTATTGGACCTTGGGCCTTAAATGCACTAGGCAAGTGCTGTACCACTAAACCGCACCCTCATTTTATACACATAGGATTTTCACCTCTTATTATTGGCATATCTTACATCTTTTGTTTTGAGACTGGGTCTCACCATATGGCTTGGCCTGGGCTTGAAGTGACTCTATAGCACAAATTGGCTTCTAACTCCAGGAAATCCCCCTGCCTCAGCCTCCTGAGTGCTGGGATTAAAGGTATGTACCACTAGGTACAGCATTACATCTTTGTGCTATCTCTTTGATTTTTGTACTCTATCCAAAATTCCAAGGTGTAACCTGTACTTCAGCACACTACAAGTACCTGCCTTCTGCTGTACTAGTAAAATATCTCATCTGAAATTTGTAACAACCTCATTGCCAACTATTTTTGATAATAAACATATTATTTCATAGATCAAGGCATTCAGGACAGGTGCCCACAGTAAGGAACCCAGGACCCAGGATCTTTCTACCTTCCTGTTATTATCTTTGGTTACTACTTTATTTTAGGCTAAAGCAAGATGCCTAGAGCAGCACATATGTAATTTCAATATACAAAGCTGTATAAAACAAGAAAAGAGCCAGAAGCTGGTCGTGTTCTTCATTATAGGTCCCTGAGGATGATGTTTAGATCTATCAGTGCCTGTCACCTCCAAGCAGACACTGAACAGCATGTAGAGTTAATTTGGGTTGTTACAAGATGAGGGATGAAGAATACATTATGTGGCCATGTCATCTAGTGGCTGGAGCCCAAGGATGCTCCTAAACATCTCATAACTTAGGCAGCAACCTCCTTCGTCGCCCCTCACTGTCCACTAAAGCAAAGAATTATCCCATATCAAATGTCAATAGAGTCAGGGTCAAGAAACTCTCCTTAGTGATCCCTCTGGGGTCTGGGGGTGGGGTTCCGTTTTGTAAGCACGCAGCCGCATATGTGAGGGGTGGATGTTCAAGGAAGACTGGGGTTTTGTTAAGAAGGTTGAAGAAAGGGGAAAAATGCTGAGTTTTTAAGTGTCAGTGTTTGCGATACTCTGCTTGGCTTGTTTGCTTTCTCCTTCCCAGTTGTCCATTTTATATAAATTCTAGAGAGAGTAATTTCTTCAGGAGAGCTTCTCTGAATATTACCTCATCCTCTCATGTACTTTTTCCTGGATACCAGTAGGGACTGGGTACTTCCTACAGACTCAAGGATGATGTGCTACCTCATATTACAACATTTGTCTCTTGGAATTTTAATTATTGTTTATCTTATCAAAGTTTTCACTAGTGCATAGATTCTTTATATGGCAGGTCTATGCCCTATTCCTATGTCTAATAAAACAGAGTCCATAGCATATAGCATGAAAGCAGTCAGTGATAGTTCAGTGAAGACGCATAATGTCAGTTTTATTCATCTGTGATGTAAATTTAAATAAGTAAAACAGAAGGTTGTGAGTAGTTCATACGTGATATCTAGAATATGGAGCATTGTGTCAACAACATAGTAGATGCTCCATAAATAGGATGTGAAACTGGGAGTCTTATTGACTTATTTTGTAAAAATTGTGTGCCCTACAGTAGGTATCAAGTATGAAGGTAAACAATAGATTTCATGAATCTGAACTGCTTCGGCTAGTTTAAACCATTTGAAGTTTATCAAGGACAGAGAAGAGTTGGAATGTATTAAACAGAATTATCTAGACATGTCTGTCGTTTTCCTAAGAATCCTTTCCCTTTCCAAGTTTTGTTAGGAGGAGATTTGTTCCTTTGTTTCCAGGAGAGGAGGGATTCCATGAACCCACCTGGGGATCTTGAAATACGTCCCCTGCCGCTAGGAGTCCCAGTAGACTGATTAACGATTTGATGCTGAGGGTTTAAAACAAGTCGTAAGGGTGGATATGACTGTCTTGTGCTCTACTTATACTTCCAGAGCTGTCAGGGAAAATAAAGTGTGTTTTCTGAAGACCAGATGTGAGGATTTGAGGGAAGGGACAGGCATAGAGCTCTCTTGTGTCCCATTAAAGGGGAAACAGAGGAAAGAAGGGACCTCAGCAGCAATAAGCTGGAAAGAAATGTTGAATTCCTAGGATCTTAGAAAGAGTTACAAGCATCACCCGGAGGCTTAAAGCATCCAGGCAAGAGGATTTCAGAATAAGACACTTCCACTAATGCTAGTATAGATTATATGTAGATGCCCCTCGAGAGCCTCATATGCTCTAATGTGGAGCTTTTGGAAAGTGATTGGATTACGAGGGTTTAGAGTTGACGTGCTGTCAGGAGGGGGCGGGTCAATGGGCATGGCCTGCAAGGGTTCATCTTCCATATTTATTTTATTTTATTTATGTTATTTGCTTTATTATTTTATTTTATTCTATTCTATTTTATTGCTTTTTGAGTCTTGCTTACATTTCTCTGGTTGCTGAGACAAAGTACCCAATGCCCAATATTAAGGAAGAAAAGGTTCATTAGCTCACAGTTGGTGGAGGTTTCATACTCAGCTGGCTCCAAGGCAGGGTGGCACATGGCAGAGGGCAACAGATCATGGCAGCATAAAACAGCAAAAGCAACAAGAGCAAAAGGGAGGAGTGGTGGCAAGCAGCTTCTTTCCCTCCCTTACAATGTTTGCAAACTATCTGCCCCAAGGCAGGTGTAGCACTCACATCCATAATTCCAACATTGGGCCTTGAATCAATCATACATCAATCATACACTCTAGAAGCCCGCCACTTGACTGCATGGGGCTTTGTGGGGACAGACACAAACCATAATATTCTACCCCTGGTCCCCCAATGACACATGCACATCCCTTTATGCAAAAGACATTTTAGTCCATCTCTAACAGTTACCGAAATCCTAACACTTTCAGTACTGCTGAAGATTCCAAGTTCCAAGTCTCCTCCAAGATATAGGGTAAACTCTTAGTTGCAAACTCCATACTAATGAAAAGTTAAACACTCTAGCATTCAATGACATATCATAAGCATTTTCATTCCAAAAGGTACAAACAGGGGAATACAAAGCTTTGGGACAAGAATCCAGGAGGGCTAACATGGCTTGTAGTTCTATATGGAATGTCTGAAGCAATTTGTGAACTTGAAAGGACTTACATGATTCCACTCCTATGGCACTTCTGGTGGTTACAGGTCCCTCAGCTTCTCTCTCAGGCTAGCTTTACTCCCTCCTTGCAACTTTCCCCAGATGATCCACATTCCTGGCTTTTCCAACCTTCTGAGGTCTCCATTGCACTTTTTGGTTCACACTCACAGCTTCACACACTGCCCTCTCAGAGGCACACTGCCTGGTCTCCCAGGCCTTCTAAAATCTGGCTGGAAGCCTCTTTAACCTCAGAAATCTTGAATTATGTATATGCCTAAAGCCAGTACCATGTGGATGATGCCAAGGTCTGCTATAACCTAGAGTAGTAGCCAGGCTTTCCTCTCTCTTGGCCATAGGGGTCAAGTGCCTGGATTGCTGGGCACTCTGAACCCAATTCTGAAGAACCAACTCTCTGTGATGCCACTACTCTGGAACATGCTACCCCGTGACTTTCTTCTCAAAGCAAAATCTTTCACGTTTGCAGGTTTGAGGCTGCAAGGGGTGCAGACCTGCTCCTTCTTGTGATGCCCTCAGGCCATCTTTTATATTTCTCTGTTTCTTCTCAGCAATGGAGATCTCCTCAGCTTTATCTTTGTAGTCCACAGCTATGCTAGAGCTTCATTTCTGGTCATAATTGCAACATTTTAAATCATTCTGCTGGGCTCTTTGCTCTTGATTCTCAACATAAATCTGGCTAAAAGCCCCCAGCAATGTCCATGCCACTTCCTTGAAGTTTCTTTTGCCAGAATAATTCATCTATCAGCCTTAATTGCAGTCTCAGGCAAAGTCTCTGAACTCAAGTAAAATGCAGACAAACTTTCTGTCAAGCTATAACATATATTATCTGGAGGCTCAGCACCCAATGTAGTCCTTCTTCCCAGCAAAAACTTCCCAAACTCAGTCTTTACTGGCAAGATTTCTATCAGCCTTATGGTTGTCTGAGCTCTGACCAGACTCTCCCACACAGAATAGCTGAAGGCATTCCAGCTCTTCTCTTTCATGAGACATCTCCAAAAGTTTCCAAACACTTCCCACAAACCATTTCCAAAGGCTCTTGAACCACATGGGCAAGTATAGTCACAGCAACAGTCCCACTCCTGGTACCAAATTCTGCCTTGGTTACTTTTCTCTCATTGTGGAGACAAAATATCCAATTCTGAACATTAAGGACATATTAAGTTGTATTTAGCTCACAGTGTGTGGAGGTTTCAGTCCATACTCAGCTGGCTCCAAGGCAGAGTAGCAAGTTGCAGAGGGCAACAGTTCATGGTGGTGGAAAACAGCAAAAGCAACAAGGGCAAAAGGGAGGAGCTGTGGCAAGCAGCTTCTTCCTCTCCCTTACATTTTATGCAAACTGTCCACTCCAGGGTGGGTGTAACATTCATGTCCATAATTCCAACATTGGACCATGAATCAATCGTAAATTCTAGAAGCCCATTCCCAGGACTGCATGGGGCTTTGTGGGGACAGTCAGACACAAACTATGACATTTGATACTGGGAATTCAACTCAGGACCGTGAAATTGCCAGGCAGGCGCTGTACTACTAAGCTATATTCCCAGCCCTCATCTTCCTTTCTGCTCCACCTTCCTTTCGCTCTCTGCTCCTGTTGTTCATACCATGCACTGCTTTCCTCTTCCATGTTCCTCTGCCAAACTCTCCTGCCTTGGAGCCAGCCCACTATGGACTGATCCATAAACCGCCATTAAATTATGGGTATTGTGGGCTTTGTCCCAACCATGAGGGAAGGGACTGAGATAATGAGAGTCTCTAAGAATCTTTGTATTTATGAGAACATGTGAGATGATTTGTTACCTATGTGTGACTATAAACACTCCTCACCCCCGGCTCAAAGAAAAGTAATTTAACCCTTTGAATAATTTTATAGTGATACTGGAGCCTAAACCCAAGTTGTACTTTGATTACTTCATGTCTAGGAATATACTGCTTACCAACCCTAATGATATACTTTTTATAGAATCATCAAGAAAATATTAGCTAAATTATTGATCCATCATTCTTGGACATTTCCCAAGTTTTGTATTCTGACTCAGAGTGTCTCCGCTTCAGTCTTGTCTGCAACACTCAGTACCAGGCAGACATGGTGGAATTGATGATATTATGAGTGTACAGTACATTCTCTAATGCCTGGCTTATCAATGGTCCTTCAAATGTGGCTTGTATTAATCAATTATCTGAATTAAATTAATACACCGTAGCACTGTGAATTTTTTTAAAAGTGTGACTGTCCTCTTCAGGAGTAACTGAACAGCTAATAGGTTCAGAAGTAACACCTAGAAAGGACATCTGCAATGTGTTTTTTTTTTCACACCAGACAGATATGTTTTATTTTAAAAACCAAAACCAAAATCATCTCTTTATGAGAGAGTCTAATTAAATTCAATATTAACTCAAGCTCTTAAAAATCTTTCAGGAAAACCAACAAGGTACAGGAAAGAAAAGCAGGCAGCTGTTGCCAATTCTTTGGTGGAAAATTGAGTTTCATTTGTAAAGAATGAAAGCTGCCCTAATGATTATCAAGCCCAAGGTTTGTTTCTCAAAATAGTTTTTCAAGGTACACCAAAACCCACAGACACCCCTAACAATACAAAAACCGAGCAATGAAGTTTAAAGATGTAGCAAAAACCAAACATGGTAATACACACCAATAATGTACAAAACAAGACTTTGAGTCCTACAAAACTAGTACAGGGAGAACTCACTGAAAGGTAGTGGACATACAACAGGGACAGTGTCAAATAGAACAATCCTGTACATTTCCCCAAGGACTAAGCCACTTAAACACAATGAGTAACATTTAGATTTGCTTTTTCCTCAGCCAATTTGGTCCTCTTCAAATAAATTTGGTTATTAATCAATACATACAGAAATTATGATAATTTTCTTCCTCTACTCAATTACCACCATCTCTTCCTTTTTATGTTTTTCTTGATTTTTCTCTAGCCACAGTTTTCCTTTGGTTTGACTCATTGATCTCAAAAGGCTTGGTACCTAGAGAGTGTATCAACTCTTATTGGACTAGTGTTTGAGCAATGTAATTCTTTTTTTTTTTTTTGAGCAATGTAATTCTAGAAAAGGCAAATTTGTAAGGGTCTTGATGAAGGGAAGCATCCATTCTCCATGTGGCAGTGTCTCCCATCTCAACCATGAGGCTAATGGTTTCTTGGTTGATTCACATGACCCAGCATGACCCTGGAGTGCTTTTGCTGAATCCTGCAAGCCTATGTACACACACAACCACCCACCTCAGCTTTCAATAAATGAGAGGTATATTTTAAACCATTTCAGCAGAATAAATAACAGTTACATTTCTCTTTTCCACTTTGATTTCTTTTTTTTTTTTTTTTTGCGGTACTGGGGATCGAACTCAGGACCCTGCACTTGCTAAGCAGGCGCTTATTCCACTGAGCTATATCCCCAGCCCCTCCACTTTGCTTTCTGACTCACTTGGAGGACTGTTATGGCTACTCCGAACTCTTTAGACTTTAGCACTTCCTGCTCTTCAGGCCTCAGCACTTTTCTCACAGCACTAATGATATTATTCATTAACACTGCCACTGTCATGCGACCAATGCCGCCCAGGGCTGGAGTAATGTAACTGGATTTCTTCTTGACTTGTTCAAAATCCACATCTCCAACCGACTTGGGTTTAGAAGCTATAGCATCATGAATTCTGTTTACTACCACATCAGTGACTGCTGCTTCTTCCTTGATCATCTCTGCAGTGATCAGATTTGGAATACCTGCAACAGATACTACACTATCTGCAAGAATTGTTTTTCTTGAGTTGTTCTTTAGGAGTGTTGTGATGAGATATTGCAACAGCAGCATCTCCTCCAGGATGTTCATGTGCCCTGCTGTGCGCAGTAACATTGCAATGAGCATTCCAACTTTTTTTTTTTTTGATCTTCCAGCCACAAGCACATTCTTCCTTAGGGTGGGAATGCAAGTTCGCTTAATTATTTCCCATACACCCCACCAGGTAGCTGGCATCATGGAATACTGGTCCAAACAGATGCATCCCACATTAGTTACACGAAAGCCATCAACATCCTTGTCTGGAAAAACAGCATTGCAGATCCTTCTCTCATTAGTGTGCTCTGGGACAGGCCCCTGAACCAGTAGGCCATCCACGTTTTCATCATTAGTGAGATTGCTGATCAAATTCAACAGCTCTTCCTATGAAACTGAAGGTGGTTTCGCAGTGGTCTCGCTGTTGACTCCCACATCTGCAGCTGCCCTGGTTTGGTTGAGAACATAGGAGTGACTTGCAGGATTCTGGCCAATTAGAGCCACCCTTGGGTGTGGTGGCTTGTTGCCTGCGACCATCCACTTTCTGTCCCACCTCCTTCTTGATCTGCTGGGCCAGTTTTCTTCCAAAAATGACAAGGGCTTTGTTTCAAACTTCGGAGAGATGCATAGCGCAGTGGCGAAGATGGGAGCTGTGTACTGGCCTGGGCAGCTGAGCAGCCAAACGGCAGGTGGGAAGTTGCAGCCATCACCCGAGCCAGTGCCCACACCCTGCTGCAATGTGTTCTTGAGCTGCAGAAGTGTTGGTGAGTTTTGGAGAGGATGTGTTGCAGCCTACAGCTGGACTTTTTTGTTCATTATGTTACAAAGTAAGAATTTAGTACGTACCCTGAGTCTGTTCAGGAAAGACATATATTTGAGTCACCCTAAGCAGCAAGTTTAATTAATTTCCAGGAGCAGCTTTCCAGTTGCTCACAATTTTCTTAAAGCTTCTTAGAAGCACTCAGGACCTGGAAGTGACACTTCTCTTCTAAAAGTGACTCACATCTCTAAAGTTACCTGCTTATAACTTAAATTTCTGGGAAGTTCCTAAAGTTGTAGAAGTCAACATTGGCTTTGACCTTTAGAACCTAAGACAGAAACAATAAGGTGTGCATATCTCTCTGTGACCAAATACATGCCCTCTATGGCCTATCAATACTCCAAAGGGTTTTTAACTATGTTGACATTTCTGTGCTTAGTGTACAGGTCATTAGAACCACTAAGATCCTGAAAACATTTAGAGATGCAGGGCTTCTCTTAATGGATGCAATGTGCCTTTTGTTTGTAATGCTTATTCTTAGTAACAAAGGGAAAAGACATGTTCATGGAAATCAACATAAAAGGGTTAAACTATGAGGGTTTCCATAGGAAAAATGGAATTTTACCAATTTTCTCTTTATTACTATTTCCCGCGCTTGTAGAAGTGGTAAAGAATATTATGCAGTAGGTACTTCAATTACATACTGATAGAATACATTGCTATTCTTTTTTAAGTATTTGATTTGAAACTATTCTGATAAGGTTGAAAAAACTGTGCTTCACATTTCTTCAAAGAAACTTTGTTTTTAAGAGCAATTCATAATTTTGGATCGATTTTACATACCTATATTAGTTTAAATGAGTAATCAGTTTGAAGATAACAATATGTAATATAACAACCATTGTTAATTTCCTATCACGATGTCTGAAATTCTGTATTGTTTTTATTGTTTTGGTGTTTTTTTTATGTCTGTTTGTTAGTATATTTGTGTCCTTTTATCGTTAAAATAAAAAAGAACAATTAATGATGTCAGAGTGGATCATTCCTTTCACAATTGGAGGATTTATAATTGATTTGTATTCATATCAATTTTATTGTACATCATAAAGCAGAATGTATTATTTAAAATGAGAGGAATTAAGAAGTTTAATTAAGGTGATGGTAAAGTTGATATAGAGGTACATATGAGCTTTTCATTGTAAGTATCTACATTGGGAATCTTTTACATGATGGTAAAATCATATAACAGGATGATAAAATCATAATTTCTTTTCTTTCTCAATGTTTGTTTTGTGGTACTTCAGATTGAGCTCAAGATGTTTGGGCTGAGTTACATCCTCCATCCTTTTTTATTCTTTCTAGTGAGACGGGATTATACTAAGTCACCAAATTCCTCAGGCTGGGCTTCAGTTTGTAATCCTCCTGCCTCAGTTTCCAAAAGAGTTAGTGGTATAGGATAACAGTGCCAACCCTGGCCGATGCCAAAATCTTTTTAGGGAGAATGTTTTAATAAATACATGAACCAATGTAGTATATTCCCGGCATAAAATATTAAAGTAAGGAGAAAAGAAGTATGTATAATATACAATTTTAGCGCACTTTTAAAATTGCTTTTTGTACCTATGGTTAACACAACATAGTAATTTTTTAAAAAATGCATTTTAGAATCTTTCAGTCAAATACCCTTCAGCAGTAGAAAATTTTTCTCACTGGATTTTGCAAATAGCATAGAATCTTTAATCTCACGCTGCCCCATCTTCATCATTAAAATTCTGCATACAATACTATCGTGTCCAACGGAACTCCTAAAATGACCTGATTGACCACCTGCCCCACTTCTATTCTTGTCCTCATTTGAGTCCTTCACTGGCTGAACAGGGAGCTTTGCTCAGTTATTTAACACTTTTCAGTGATTTCTTCACAAATTTTAACTCAGTGCAGAGGTCCGTCATGAGATGTCCAAGCCTGCGGGCTCTCCCCTGCTCACTAGTATTCTTGGGTTCCTCAGGTCAGGCCTGCTCATCTCTGTACTCTGGCAATAAGTGTACTCTCCTTAAATTTGGCTGGTGTTTAACCTCTGTCCACTCACTGTGCTTCAGCCACACTGGTATCTGATTACTTGTTGTCTAAACTCACCAAGCCTATTCCACCTCAGGGCCTGTCCGTTTGCTCTTTCATCTGCTTGTAACCTCCTTCCCTCAGGTCTTCACTTGGCTGGAACATTTGTAAATTGAAACATAAATCCGTTGTCAATCACTTCCTTTGACAGGTTTTTCCTGCCCCACTAATCTAAAAAGCATCTTCCTCTGAATGCTCTTTACTTTCTGTGATAGTTTTCAATAAAACATTTGTCCCTATCTTAAAGTTATGATGTTCTCTCCTTCCCTCCCTGTTTCTTACTCTTTCCCTCATTACCCTTTTCCTCTGTCCTTCCTCTCTCTCCCACTTTGAGCCCTTCCCACCTTTCCTTTTCACTTCCTGGGGAATTAACTCAAAATTTAAAAGGAAAGATGCCACAGAAGAGGCCCTTAGTGATGTATTGTTTTTAAATCTTTAAAAAATAAAGCTCGTCTTTGAGGAGGAATCCATATAAATTGATTTTCACCCATGAATTATTCTTTATCCAACTTTCACCTGGCTAAGTCCTTCCAAATTTAATGCTATTGCCGAGAGAGTCTTAGTCTAGTCAGTCTTCATTTCTATTGTCCACTTTGCATCACAACAATTAAACCAAATTTATATTTCTAAAGAGTGCTTAAAGAAGACTGCCTGTGTATCAGTTGCTTTCCTGTTTCTGAGACAAAATAGCTGATGCTCGTAAGTGAACATATGAGTTTATTCTGGCTCAAAATTTCAGCAGGTACAGTGCATAGTTGACTGGCTCACAGGCACAACACTCATGGTAGAAGAGTATGGCAAAGGAAAGGTGGCCGCTTCATGGCAGCTGGAAGAAGAAAGAGAAGGAGAAGCCAGGGAGAGAACACACGCAGGCCGCAGACACCTCTTCCACACAGGTCCTACCTCATAACAGCACATGCAGCTATGAACTCACCACTGCAGTAACTCCACTGACAACTTCAGTGTCCCGTGATCAGATCACCTCCACAGAACTCCAACTCTCCAACCGTCACGCATGAGACTGTTCCGGGACATTTTAGACGTAAGCCTTCACAGTGTGCAAATGTATGCTGTGTACGAGCGCACACTGAACGCATATACATCTGTGCGTGTATCCATGGTAACCATGATGTACATTTCTGCTAGACACGTGAAAAGCCAGTATGTTGAGGTGTTGATGAATAAGCTCATTAAGTTTATTTGTTTGCATAGAATTGCACTAAGAAAACCAGGTTATAGGGTCATTGTATTTAAAGCTGGTTTTACTTCTTAATGATGAATGATATAGGAAAACTTTTTATAAATAATGGTGTTTCCAGCATAGCCTAATTTCAGAATACATTATCCAGTTATCTGTTGATAGGCTGTTTCCAAGATTTAGCTCTTACAAATTGTGCTTCTATAAACAGGAATGATGAAGAGAATGTGGCTTTTATGTATGACAGAATACTACTTTGCCATAAAGAAGGACGGACTTGAGACATTTTAGGTAAATGGATGCATCTTGAGACCGTATTTTAACTGAAATAAATCAGAAACATTTGTTTGAATATTATATTGGTTCTCTTGTGTGAGAAACCAAGTCTAAATGAGGAGCAAAGTGCATGATAGATATTGGGAAGCAGGAAGAAAATGTAGTTGGAGGGAAATGAAGGAGAGGTGGGGGAAAGGGAAATGAGCCAAGGAGAACTGAAGGGCAACATGGAAAGTTTTTGTAAATAAGGAGAGGAGAGGAGGGTGAACGGTGGGAAGGGAATGGGGGAAATGAATGAAGATATACCATGTAGAGGTACAAACTCCCTATTATGAATGTGATCAGTCGGTACAGTAAACATATACTAGTAGAAAATAAAGTTAAAAATGAATGCATAAGATCAGAGTATTTCCTAAGCTGTGAAATAAGAAAACAAGAATCCTGTATTGATATTTTCATGAGCTGAAATAAAAAGATTTTAAACAGCCAACTTTAGAGCTTTCTGTCTTACTAACTTTGCAAGCATGTGTTAGCCCACTTTAGGTTACGCCAACCGTATTATTATATATTTTGAAATAATTAAGATATTGCAACATGGCATTATAAATCTGTTAAAGCTATCTGGAATTATAATTTTACTTAAGGCAACTAAATTAACAAAAGATCTCAAATATGTCTTTATAGGACTTTTAAAAATTATTTTCAAGATAACTTCAAAAATGATTCTGAAGCACTAAAAAAGTTATTGCTTCCTATTCACCCCACTCATGAAATTCACTGGATGCCAAAGGGGGCTCAGAATGTGGCAACTGTAAAAGGCACAGGCTGATGAGGGGTCAAGGAGGTGCCACCTCACTGTGTGATTTGTGTCTCTTTGAACTTGGTTTCCTCACCTGTAATTAAGCATCACAATATGTCTTGTGGGTTGTGGTAATAATTAGCAACATAATGTGAGAGAAACAATCTTTATAAACTATATACAAATACTAGTGTTATTTTGAAAATGTTGCCAGTCTTGCTCTTGGGGTCTTGATCTAGTTGGAAGAGTTTGTTTAAGGGGGAAATAAGAATTCATAAATGCAGAGTCACCAGCAGTCTTGAGGGCAGAGCTTCTACTGTAGAGGACAAAAGGCTGTTACCATAGCAAAGGGACAGTACTCTAACCCATAGGTATATGAGATGGCAAGTTTTGGAACGTTGCTTTGATACTGTCTTCCCTCTTTGTATTCCTGATTGTTAATACCTTTGAAATAACATGGTGCACTTGTTATGCTATGGTTGTTCAGTGGTTACATTTACTGGACAGCTACGGTAGCCAGAAAGTCAGCAACTCTCAGAGAGGTAGAACGCAGCATGGGAATTGGTAATGTCAAGTAAAGAGACGATTATGCTTCCAGGGAAACTCAACGTAATTCTCAACACACTATCCTTGAAAAATCTATAATAACAGGTTCTACTAGTTCTGGTTCTGTGTACCTTGGTGTGGATGTTCATCAGAGATTTTCCAAAAGGACAAATCTGTTTCAACTTTTTGAAACATGATTCCTTTTGATTTGTTCGTAGTTCAATTTCATGGCTGTGACAAGACAGTATTCCTTGAGGTAACTTTCTCCATTTTATAATGGGAAAATGTTGCAACATCAAAGAATGTAAATATGTCCTAGGAGACACAATAACCACAGTTCTTAAAGGCAAAAGAGTATTTCCCCTTTCAGACCACTGTAAACACTGCACACTTGTAATAGAGACTGTTGGATGCATTGTTTGGAATTATTTTTTAATTTTCTCAACCTTTACCATCATAATAAAAAATGATAACTATATGATCAACTTTCTGTACCATATTGAATGCTTATATTTTCCAAGTGATAATGGGACTCTATTATATAGCTTATATATAAATTCAAAGCTGACTTAATGCAAGTGGAATTTACCTTTATACCAATTCTGGGAACTGGTTCACAACATATGATAATATCATATTCTTGTGTAATTTCTTTAATCATGTTCATCACTTGAGCAGTAAAGAGATTCTGATTTTCAATACCATGTCATCATAACGGGTTATGTTTATGGACAAAAATTAAGAACTTAAGACAGATAGTTTTTCTATTATCTTCTATTTCTAACCCCCCTGGATATTTTTCTGATGTTTCTCTTTCAGTTTATAGGTTCATTGAAAACTCCTACATACTGCACTTAACAGGGCTCATTACCAGCCTTCCACTAATTGTAATTAACCCCCCTCAGGTAATTGTGCAAGTTAACTTTGACAGCTCACACATACAGAAGAGTATTTTGTGGGATAATAGCACATTGTATTGCAAACTACAGTAAAGAGCATAAACGATAAGAACACATGATCACAGAGTTCAGAATTTTACTATATTAAACTTTTCTTATTGTGGGTTGCTTTGTGTATCTAATTGCAAAATGTGCTACCAAATATATTACATTGTCTCTCTCTATAGTAACAATCCCTTAATGAAAACCTTGTGATAGAAGGCATTTCTCATAAAAATGACTTTGAAAACATATAACTATTTCCGCCCTCCATTACTATTCTGAGCTCTTGTTTAGTAGCTTATGCTTTAGAAATTAAATGCCGTCAGAATTGGTAATTTATATGCAACACAAAGGAAAAAGCCTTTCCTCAAAGCATCTATCCTTGAGTGTACAAATTAAGGTTTTCTTCATGTATGAAGCTTACTTTTAAACTGTTATTTGTACCTAATGTTTAGTTTATCTGCTACTACATTAAGAAGTCAGCGTTTGGAAGATACCGTATGACACCAAAATGGTCATGTTTTGAAATTATGGAATGCTTCCCTGCCAAGTCAGACTCTATAATCTGCAGCCAATTTGTGTCAGCTTTCTGCATAGGAAAAAAAAAAAAGCCTTGAATCTTCTCTTAAACCAGAAATCAGCTGAAGGTTTGTCTTGGTTTCCTGAGCCCGGCACAATTAGGCGGCACGTGAATGTGGGCCACATGCGTTGATTGCTCTTCCTCGCATGTGTTACTTTGATGTGTTAGGATTGGAAGGCTCGCTCTTTTCTGGGAAGCCTTCCTCCTGGGTCTTTATACTGCTTAGCAGTTGAGTCCAGACTTTGAAACACAGCCTAATTTAGAGGCGGATGCTGCAGCTGCTGCTGTCATTTCAGATGATTTTTTTTTTCTTTGATGTCAGCTTAGAATCTTGGGTGCTGTATCAGTACAGCAGTGTCTGCAATTCACAAAACAGAAAGCATACCGCTTAAGCTTTTGTTTTAGGCTTTAAATTGAATTTCAACACCTTTTTAAGCAATCAAAAATTGTAGTGGAACAAAATATATGGCAGTCTGCATATTATTAAGTAGAAGAAAAGTGTTAAGAGAGAATAGGTCCCTCCAATGGTATGAATTTAATATTAGAAATCAATATCTGATAAACATGTATAACAATAGAGTGGTCTCTTATCATTTGTTTTTTTCCCTCAAGTCTAATTAAGGTGGCATAGCACTTTTTCTTCTAAATGTTTGTATGAGTCATCCTTAAAACATTTTTTTCACTCATTATTATTTTGGCATTGTGAACTGTGCTTTTCCTTAGCAGTGAGCTTAAAACCTTTGGGAACAGGCCAAATAATGGACCTGTTTACCTTCACTTTTCATTACTTCAAAACCGTAAGCCTGCGAAAGGAGCTTATTGTCTTTCTAAATTGGAAATAGCTTCAGCATCTCCAAATCAGTTGTTTCTTAATGTAAAGATTAGCTTTAAAGCCTAAAATAAGTGGAGATTGGGGCGTTAATTACTACAGAGCGTATAGGGCAATAGGGATCAATTTCTCTCCTCCTCTTGTGATGCAGGACCAAAAAAGTCAGGGCAGCTTCTTTTCTACACTTTGGTTGTTGACAAGGAGCATTTATCATCAAGGCATATCAAGGGATTAGCACATGATCTCCCTGCAGATATGCAGTTAAAAAATAGTTTTGAAAGAAGTAAATTGCCACTGATGATAAACAAGAAACGATGCCTATTTCTTGTATTGATATCATTTCAGCTAAATTTGCAGAGCAAAAATGAGGTATATTTGTTGTGGTACATTGACAAAAAAAATCAACCGTAACTTTTAAGTTACTCAAAGTTTTGTGAAAATTATCCGATTTATTTCCCAACTGTTTAGGGTGTGTCATTGTAGCATATTGTAGGGAGAGTTCTTTCAGAATATGGCCATGATACATTTTCCCTTAGACAAGAATGATATTGTTTATGAGAACAAATCAGAATTTAACAAATTGAGGTCTATCTTAGATTTATGTTGAACAGATTTCTCAAAAACCTCCATATCCCAAAGGGGAAATGTTTTAATAAATGTTGTATAGGTACTTAATGGAATATTATGCTGTCATTTAAAATGTTTATGAAGAAGTTTTACTATTATTGCACAAGTACACAGGGAAATATAAAGTTAGTTAAAGTGATAAGGAAAACACATATGGTCATAATAGCAACTGTCTTTGGTTAAGGGAATATAGAGTTTTTTTTCCTGCTTTTCTATGTCTTCAAAAATTTTATACTGAATAGGGGCTTAGAACTTTTGTAAAGTTGACATGCAAAGTGCTATTACTTGTAAGTTGTTCTACCTATATAAATAGAATTATGAACTTTTTTTTTTCTTTTTGGTACTGGGGATCGAACTCAGGACCCTGCGCTTGCTAGGCAAGCGCTTATTTCACTGAGCTATATCCCCAGCCCTATGAACTATGTTTTTAACTTAAAAAATTTAAACTCAATCTCATTTCAGTTTTTAGATTTAGCATAAGAAATAACAATGTATGAATGTATAATGTAAGTAGGCTTCTATTCTTTTTAGCTTCTTATACTTACAGAATTTTAATTTTTTGTTTTTACTTTAATTATATGATTTATGTTAGTATCACTATGTGAAGAAGTATTATATGTCTTCATT